>CM068742.1:155494815-155650016 GCA_035084275.1 Hydrolagus colliei
TGGTGTTGGGGAGAGAGAGAGAGCTGGGAATGGGGTCAGAGTAGAGAGCTTCAGTGGGGGGGGGGAGAGGGGAGGGGTGTGAGCAGGTTAGAGATATGAAGAAGTGCCAGGGAGTGATGGGAGATTTAGACGAGTGTGAGTGTGATCTTGAAAGCAGAGTGTGTTGTGATTGTCATGATTGGCTTGTGAGCACAGTAAAGCAGGGAGGTGAGGGGTGAGTGTGGGAGCCAGTGCTGGCTCTGGGTGACCTGGCTTCTCTCTGTCTTCTCTCAGCTCCCTGGGAGAGCCCGAGGATCACTGAGTGTCGTTTCTCCCCGAGCAGGAAACCTTTACGTGCCGATGGAGCGCAGGGAACTTCCCTAACCTGACAGGACCTGGCAGCCTCAAGTTCTTTTACTCTAAAGGGTGAGTGTTGGAGCAGGATCTCCTGCCTTGGCCATTTGATAGTCACACACTCAGAGACACACACACACACACACACACACAGAGACACAGATACAGACACACAGACACACAGACACACACACACAGACAGACAGACACACAGACACACACACAGACAAGCCTGGTGTCACACACATACACAAAGACATACACACACACACAGACACACACACAACTACACACAAAGACTGGTCAGGCAAGCCTGAGACAGACACACAGACACACACACATACAGACACACACACACAGACACACACAGACACACACAGACTGTTTAGACAAGCCTGAGACATACTCTGATCACCTTTTAGAGTACCTGAGAAATGTGATAGTTGGTTTGAACGTCCAAAACATTCCCATTGTGTGGTTACATCTGTGCCATGGCTGCCACGGCTGTCCCTCCTGTAAGCTCAGCGGTTTGATTCCCTGGCAGGTCAGGGTGAAACGTTGGGCAAGTTTCCTTACTCTGCACACCTCTGGGGGGTAATAATCTCGCCCGCCCACAAAATACACTTTCAATTCACTTTACAGTATATTCTGTGATGAGATTTGAGATGTGTCGACAATGTGGGTCATTCTGCAACATTGTGATTGTTGTAGAATAATAATAATAATAATAATCCTGGCATTGGATACAGCGCTTTCCACTTCTTCTAGACTGTGTCACAAAGCGCTTCACAGGATAGACTGTAAAGGTGAAGTGACTGTATATTTGTGGGTGAAACGCGGCAGCCATTTTGTGCAGAGCAATGATTATTATCAGGTGTGTGGGGGGAGTGGGGGTGTGTGCGTGTGGGGGGGGTGGGGTGTGTGCGTGTGTGTGTGTGGGGGGGGGGGGGGGCGGTGTGCTTGTGTGTGTGTGGGGGGTGGGGTTTGTGTGTGTGTGTGGGGGGGATGGGGTGTGTGCGTGTGTGTGTGTGGGGGGGAGGTGGGGCGTGTGTGTGGGGGTGGGTGGGGTGTGTGCGTGTGTGTGTGGGGGGGGAGGGGGGGGGTGTGCATGTGTGTGGGGAGTGGGGTGTGTGTGTGTGTTGTGTGTGGAGTAAGGAAACTCGCTCAAGGTTTCACCCTGACCTGCCGGGAACTGAACCCAGGTCTCTCGCTTGTAAGGCGAGCGCTCTAAACCGCTGAGCCACAGCGATTAGAATGTACTGTAACGGGGGTGAGAGTGACACCATTGCTGACTGAGATCTGTGTGCAGAGTGAACGCTGGCTGAGGGAATGCCCTCAGTATCTCAGCGGAGACAGCGGCTGCTACTTTAACCAGACCTACACCTCCATCTGGTGCCATACTGTGTACAGCTCAAGGCAGACATTCAGCAACACAACATCACCTTCGACCAGGAGATGCTTCTCCATCGACAACATCGGTAACAACTTCTCTACTCTCACCATCTGCCCTTTCCCCCCAGACACTGCCCACCCTGCCCACACGCCCCCACTGCCCCCCACTGCCCCCCACTGCCCCCCACTGCCCACACTGCCCCCCACACTGCCCACACTGCCCCCCACTGCCCACACTGCCCACACTGCCCCCCACACTGCCCCCCCCACTGCCCCACACTGCCCACCCTGCCACACTGCCCCCACGGCCCACACTGCCCCCCACCGGCCCCCACTGCCCCCCACGGCCCCCACTGCCCCCCACGGCCCACACTGCCCCCCCACGGCCCCCACTGCCCCCACTGGCCACACTGCCCCCCAATGCCCACCCACCCACACTGCCCCCACTGCCCACACTGCCCCCACTGCCCCCCACCCTCACGGCCCACACTGCCCCCCATGGCCCACACTGCCCCCCACTGCCCACACTGCCCCCCACTGCCCACACTGCCCCCCACTGCCCACACTGCCCCCCACTGCCCACCCATCCCCACTGCCCCCCACTGCCCACACTGCCCCCACTGCCCACACTGCCCCACACTGCCCACACTGCCCCCCACTGCCCACCCATCCCCACTGCCCCCCACTGCCCACACTTCCCCCCACTGCCCACCCACACTGCCCACACTGCCCCCCCACTGCCCACCCACCCCCATTGCCCACACTGCCCCCCCATTGCCCAACCACCCCCACTGCCCACACTGCCCCCCACTAGCCCACCCACCCACCCACCCACCCACACTGCCCCCACCCTCACTGCCCCACATTGCCCCCCCCCCTGCGCCCCCACCCTCACTGCCCACACTGCCCCCCACTGCCCCCCACCCCACACTGCCCACACTGCCCCCACTGCCCACATCCCCACTGCCCCCACCACCCACTGTCCCATCCCCCACCCCCACTTCACTCCCCCACTGCCCCAACCCCCCCCCCAACCACTGCACCCATCCCCTCGCCCCCCCCACCGCACCCCCCACTGCCCCCACCCCTCCCCCACTGCCCACACTGCCCCCCCCTCCACTGCCCCCACCCACTCCCCACACCACCCCACTGCCCCCCCACTGCCCCCACCCCCCCCCACTGCCCCCACCCCCCCCCCCCCGCTGCCCCCCACTCCCCCCCCCACAGTGTTTTTTGGCGTGTCATCTGTGAAGTGTATTGAGATGCCTCAAGAACATGATGAGGCCCAGGATCAGAGGGAAGTGTTGGTGAGTGAGTATCCACACAGCATTGTCCCATTTTTCCCAGTGAAAACCGGACCCGCCGATCTCCCTGAACTGGACACTCCTGAACATCAGCCAGTCTGGGCTGCTCGCGGACATCCAGTTGTCCTGGCAGCCTCCCCCCACGGCAGATATCAGGAATGCGGTGGATTTCGCTGCAGTATGAAATCCAGTACAAACTCAGAGAGAACCTTCACTGGGAGTCTGTAAGTCGGCAGCAGCCTTTGCCTCCTTCACAATCTGTTCACTTCAGTCCCTCAGCTCGGTGGTTAGAGCGCTCGCCTCACGCGTGAGAGGACCTGGGTTCGATTCCCGGGTGGGCAAAATGTTAGGCAGGTTTCCTTACTCCACCCCACCCACTGGCCACACGTCCATCCTCCCAATGTGAAAGCTGCTCTAGGAATGTCATTTTGTTGTTGTTTACCGATTGTCTCACCTCACCCTACATCTGTGTCCCATCGGTCACTCCAGATCCATGGTAACATTGCTGTGTAATGTAACCTGCTGTGATTGTTAATGTTAACAACAACAACGATACACTTGTACAGAGCCTTTCATGTCAGGAGGAAGTCCCAAGGCGCTGGACAGTCACTGTTTCAGACCCGAGCTGGGGACGGGGCCGGGGAGGGTGGAGGGAAAGGGGGGGATTTGGGGTGACCGATGGGACGAAGAGGAGAGTCTTGAGCTGAGACTTGAAGGAGGCCAGGGAGGGGGCGAGGGGGAGGGACTGTGGGATGGAGTTCCAGAGGTTGGGGCAGAGTGGCTGAAGACCAATGGTGGGAGGGGGGGGGGGGGGGGGGTCGGGGGACGTGGAGCAGGCCAGAGCTTCTGAGCGGAGGGAGGGGGTGGTGGGGAAGTTGGTAGTGGGTTAGGAGCTCGCAGATGTACGATGGGGGGTGGGGGGGTGGGGGGAGGGGGGGTGAGGTTGTGGACGGCTTTGAATTTGAGGCCCAGGATCTTGAATTGGATCCTCTGGACGATCGGGAGCCAATGGAGTCGGGCGAGGATGGGGGAGATGGGGTCACGAGCTTGGAGTGGTGGAGGACACGGGCCACAGACTTAAGTGTTGTTGTTATTTGACAGATCCACGCCCTGTCGTCCTCACACCCGGTCTATGCGCTGGGAACCGGCAGAAGGTATCAGATCCGGTTGCGATGCAAACAGATTGCCAACGGGGATTTCAGCGAGTTTAGCGACACTGTCCACATCTTCATCCCCAAGAAAACGTCAGCAGAACGTGAGTTATTCCCATCAACAGTTGTCAATCTCGTCACTGAATTTCATAGTGTAGGAGACCGTTCACAGTAAATCTCGCTCTTTGTGAATTCAAATGTTGATGGTGAACTTCTATAGTGGTGGAGCACTTGCCTCACAAGTGACAGGATCTGGGTTCAAATTCTGGCCGGGCAAAACGTTGGGCAAGTTTCCCTACTCCACACCCTCTGTTTATCTGGCAGGAACCTGGTCATTAGTCGATTGCGGGACTTTCCTTGGCGGTGGGGAGGGGGGGGGAATAATACCTTCAGAATTCAAAAATAACAATCAGTTGATGATTTAATCCGCGACTATTTGTGGGGACGCTGCTGTGCACAATTGGCAGCCGCGTTTCACCACAAAATATACAGTCAGTACACTTTACAGCGTACGCTGTGAAGAGTTTTGAGACGTCTCAAAGACATGATAGGGGGATATATCAAATACAAGGATATTATTATTATCGTTATTATTATTAATGGTGACCCAGTTGTTTTGTAGTGTAGTGACCAAGCTGGAGAGTGTACAGGGAGTGAGATAGGACAGCTGAGAGTGTACAGGGAGTGAGAGAGGACAGCTGAGAGTGTACGGGGAGTGAGAGAGGACAGCTGAGAGTGTACGGGGAGTGAGAGAGGACAGCTGAGAGTGTACGGGAGTGAGAGAGGACAGCTGAGAGCATGTGCAGCAATGCTGGTTGTTCCATGTGGCTATGGCCCACATTGGGATTTGATGGAACAAAATCAGAGCATTATATGAAGCGTTGCCTATTAATAACTTCCTGGCCTCAACTGACATCTGAAATACTTAAATGCTGCCTGACACACTAACCTCCTGCCAGGCTCTGTCAGAAATGTAACTCCCTTCCGCCTGCTGTTCTGTTTGACTGGATTTCAGCCTGTTTGATCTTACAGAAGCAGGATTCCTGCTCAGGGTGATCCTTATCTTCGTGTCATTGGTGTGGCTGCAATTTTGCTACTGATCCTGTTTACTAATAACCAAAGGTATGTATAGTAGTGCACACAGGCAGGAATAGTCGTAAACTCACAATGTTACAGGATGCAAACTGACATTGTGGAGTTCTGTGACTTAATGGTTAGCAAAGCAAAAGGACCCGGGTTCGATTCCCAGGCAGGTCCAAACATTAGGCAACTTCCCTTACTGCCGAAACTCTGGTCCATACCTTTGTCACCTCTGGGCCGGACTACTCCGGTCTCCTTCCTCCACAATCCACAAAGTTCAGCTCATCCACCACCTGCATTCTTACCCAAACCAAACTTCGCTCCCGATTACCCCAGTCCTTGCCAAATTGCACTGGCTCCCTGTCACAAAGCGGATCGACTTCAAGATCCTCTCTCTAGGTTTTAAATCCTCCACTCCGCGGCACCTCCCTATCTCCTCTAACCTGCCTCTGCTCACAGCAGTACCCACTGTCTCTGTTCTTCAGGCTTCCTCCTTGTCCCCCAAATCCTCCGCTCCACCATCGGCGGCCGTGCCTTCAGCCGCTACGCCCCCAAACATTGGAACTCACTCCCTGAAACCCTTCACCTCGCCCCCTCCTTTCTCATCTTCAGGTCGCGCCTGAAGATCTTTCTCTTCAACCGCGCTTACCTTCCCCTCGCCCCGCCTCGGCTCGGGCTCCGCCAATGCAAAATGCTCTGAGATGCTGCCCGGCGCGGAGGGTCTATATAAATTCAAGTCATTGTTGTTGTCACCGCTCACGCCTCTGTTTACCTCGCAGTAATTAGGAACCCAGTTGGTAGCTGATTGGCGGATCGCTTTTAGGGGTAATTCCTTCAAAAAATAATCATTTGTTCACTCAGACAATGATTGTTGTGGGACATGGCTGTGTGCAATTTTTTTCCCATAAAAATACATCAATTCACTTTGCAGTATATTCTGTGAAGCGCAGTGAGACATCTCAAAGACGTGATAAGGCAAATCAAACGCAAGCATTATTATTATTATAAATGTCAAAGAGGCTATTGATATGTAAACTGCTGTTGCCGAAGAAGATAAATGTTCAAGCTGACAAACTGATGCCCTGAAGTGTGTATTTTCTAGGCTGAAGGTGCTGCTTCTCCCTCCTGTCCCAGTGCCCAAAATCAAAGGCATTGATCCAGAACTTTTGAAGGTAATGTGAATCTACAAATTCTTCCAAATAAATACTCATCCTTGTCTTCAAAGCCCCCCCCTCACCTGCCTTGCTCCTTCCTACCTCTGTGACCTTCTGACTCCACATCAACCTGTTCGCTCCCTCTGCTTATCAGGCTCCAGCCCGCTCCATGTGTCCCGGCCACCATCGGCGGTCAGGCCTTCAGCCTCTCTGCCCCCAGCTTCCCTTGGGAACTGCATCTCACGGATCCTTCATCTTGTTCCTTCCCTTGCCAGTGGTACCCACTCATTCTATAACTTCCCAAAGACACGCTTTCAGCCAAACACGGTCATGCCTGAAGATCTTATTTGATGTTGACCTAGGGCTACCCCCCCTCCCCCTACCTCTCCCCCTCCCCCTCCCTCTCCCCCACTCCCTCTCACCCTCCCTCTCCCCCACTCCCCCTCCCTCTCCCCCCCCCCCTCCCTCTCCTCCGCCTCCCCCTCCCTCTCCCCCACTCCCCCTCCCTCTCCCCCACTCCCCCCTCCCTCTCCCACTCCCCCTCCCTCTCCCCCTCCCTCCCTCTCCCTCTCCCCCTCCCTCTCCCCCCCTCCCCCTCCCCCTCTCCCCCCCTCCCCCCCCTCCCGCTCCCTCTCCCCCCCTCCCACTCCCTCTCCCCCCCTCCCTCTCCCCCCCTCCCCCTCCCCTCCCCCCCTCCCCCTCCCTCTCCCTCTCCCTCTCCCCATCCTCCCCCCTCCGCCTCCCTCTCCCCCCCTCCCCCTCCCTCTCCCCCTCCCTCTCCCTCCCTCTCCCCCTCCCTCTCCCTCTCCCTCCCTCTCCCCCTCCCTCTCCCCCCCTCCCCCTCCCTCTCCCCCTCCCTCTCCCCCCCCTCCCCCCTCCCTCTCCCCCTCCCTCTCCCCCCCCTCCCCCTCCCCCTCCCCCACTCCCCCTCCCTCTCCCCCTCCCTCTCCCCCCCTCCCTCTCCCCCCCTCCCCCTCCCCCACTCCCTCTCCCCCTCCCTCTCCCACTCCCTCTCCCCCCCTCCCCCTCCCCCTCCCCCTCCCTCTCCCCCCCTCCCCCTCCCTCTCCCCCCCTCCCCCTCCCTCTCCCCCACTCCCCCTCCCTCTCCCCCTCCCTCCCCCTCCCCCTCCCTCTCCCCCTCCCTCTCCCCCCCTCCCCCCAGCTCAGTGTCGTGCTCCGCCACTGCTAAGGGCTGTTGGACGCTGCTCTGCATGAGGGTGCTGTATAAATGCAAGTTGTTATTGTTGTTGATGAAATCCAATAATTGCTTTCAGTACAAACTTCTACTAGCACTGGTGAGTGAATCAGTGACTCGTGGTCACAGATTTAAAATAGTTTCTAAACGAAGCAGAGGGGAGCTGAGGAGAAATGTTTTCACTCAGCGGGTTGTTGGAATCTGGAATGCATTGCCTGGAAAGGTGGTGGAGACAGATTCCATAACAGCTTTTAAAAGAGAATTAGATCTTTATTTAGGAAGAGCAGGTCTGTTAGGTTATGGGGAGAGAGCTGGGCAGTGGGATTGAGTTGCTCTGTTCAAAGAGCCGGCACAGACTAGATGGGCCGAATGGCCTCCTTTTTGTGCCGTAAAATTCTATGTTTCTCGGGTTCTACTATCCGAGCAATCCATGCATCTCAGGATGATCACGTCTCAATGTGTTTTTAACCCAATCTCAGTCTGCTGTAGCAGATTCTTCAGCCGGTTGCTCTGAGGTATGATGGTTCTCACAGCCTGAAGACAGACACAAGTCTCTCTCTGAGCAGTGGCCATTTGAGCAAAATATCCCATAATAATTCTGCCGTAGATCCATAGAAAAGGCCATTTGGCCTACTCTGTCTGTCTGCTCTGGTATTTGTCTCCTCAGACTTCTCCTCTCACAATCTCTCCCTCCACATCTGCTCCGCCACCCATGTTCATGGCCACTCACTTGACCTGGTGATCACTCTGGGTCTCAGATTTCACTATCACAGACAAAGCCATCTCCGGCCATTTTGATCTCCTTTAACTCCTAAATCTCTCTTCCCAATGCCTTTAAATAAGACCCAATCTGACATCGTCCCGACGTGAAAGACGCTTTATAAATATAATTTTGTTGTTGTTAAATCTACCTCCATCTCTTACCGCCCCAGGAAAATAATCTCCCTGCAATACCTTTCCTCGAGTCCTCTGAACTCTTCCCCCTCTGGCCTACCCCCATACTCATTTATCCTCCTCAGTCACTGTCCTCCACAACTCCCTTTCCGCCATTCTTGATAACCTTTCCCTCCTCACCTCCTATTCATGAATCTCACTCTGATACACCAGGCCACCTCTGCTCCCTCAGGGGTCAGGTGCGGGCCACTGAACACACCTGGCTCAAATCTGACTACATGGCCTACCGGTATAACTGACTAGGCCACATCAGTGTCGTGCTTCCCAGCTTCTCACCTTCCTCTCCTATCACTCCATTCATAAGCCCCTCCAATTGGGTTTCCGTGTTGCAATAGTCAGGATGACAAACGACATTGTGTCCACCTATGGCCAGGGTTTCTTCTACCTCCTCATCCTGCTCAACCCATCTGCTGCCTTCGATACCCTGGACCACTCCATCCTCCTTCCAAATTGCACTGGCTCCCTTCCAATGCCTCTCCTCCCACCCCAACCTTCAAAGAAAGGTTCAGATCTTATCTCTACAGCTGAATGTCAGCAAGATCAAGACCTCCTTGATTGGCTCAGCTCATGCCAGCGCCTCCACACCTCAGGCATTGGCAGCATTAGCATCCAGGGTTGCTCACTCCACGTCACCAAGCCATCAGGATCCTGGGCGTTTCGATCAAGCCTCAACTGTCCTTTCTGTCCCATATCTGTACCATGACCTGCTATGCCTTCCCCCACCTCCACAATTTTTCCACACTCCGCCACTACCTCACCCATCAGGCCATCCAAACCCTCATACACCCATTCGTCACCTCAAGGCTCGATTGCAGAAACTCCCTCCCCGTCGGCCCTCCCAACTCTGTTCTCCACAAGCTGCAAACCAAGCACTCTGCAGATCTTGTTCTCTCCCATACCAGGGTCCATGACCTTATCCCTACCCTCACCCAGTTCCACTGGCTCCTCATCCCTCAGAGAATAGAATTCAAGATCCTTGTCCTCGCTTTCAAGGCCCTTCACAGTCTTGCCCCCTCCTACCTCTCTGACCTGCTGCTGACCCACTATCAACATGTCCGCTCCCTCCAGTCAGCGGGCTCCGGCCTGCTCCATGTCTTCCGCCCGACCTGCTCTACCATTGGTGGCCAGGCTTTCAGTCTCTCTGCCCTAACCCTCTGGAACTCCATTCCACAATGCCTTTAAACACAAGAATGAAGATCTTGAAGTTGATCCACTCTGTGACAGGGAGCCAGTGCAGTTTGGTAAGGACTGGGGTAATCAGGGTATGATGTTTGGTGCTGGTGATAATGCAGGAGCTGGAATTTTGGATGAGCTGAATTTTGTAAATGGTGACAGAGGGGAGACCGGTGAAGAGAGCATTGGAGTGCTCCAGCTGAGAGGTGACACAGGCATGGACCAGGGTTTCAAAACCTTTTGGCGTTAGGGTTAATATCAAATATAAGGAATGTTACTATGATAATCTTGAGGATATCTATCAGGTCACCAATTAAGCTTCCCACCTCCAATGAAGAAAGATGTCTCTGCTAACATGCTTGTATTTATTTGTCTCTGTTACAGAAAGGTAAAATCAACGAAGTGAACTCCATATTTGCCAACCACCTGAGCTATAAGGCTGAGCTATACGCTGACGATCCTTGGGTGGAGTTCATTGATGTTGACCTTGAGGATTCTGATGGGAAAACAGAAGGGTCAGATACAGACAGACTCCTGACCTGCGAACATCCCAAGTCTGAGCCCTGTCTGAGCATCAAGGATGATGACTCAGGCCGTGACAGCTGCTACGAAGCAGATATTTCTGATGTTGATCTCACCGGTGGGAGAAAAAACACCAGTATATCAGCTGCTCAGCACCTGGAAGCCAGTGGTGAGAGAGAGGGATCCCTGGTGAGTCTGAGAGAGGGGGCTCCGCTAGGCGAGAGTAGTACAGATGTGGGAGGCACCGAGCATCCGGAGACCGATGATTGTGGCAATGGTAACATCGAGCTGATGGGTGTGGATGGCAGAATGGCGACAGTGAGCGACAAGGTGTCTGGCCTCAAGCCCAGCCCACACAGCCAGCTCTGCAGCCAGAATTCCTTTGGCAACATGGACTTCTACGCCCAGGTAAGCGACATCACTCCAACAGGAGGGGTCCTGCTTTCACCAGGGCAGCAGAGCAGAATGGAGGCACCACTCAGAAAAGAGGCAAAGGCAGCCCAGAGAACCAAAGCATCTGATAGTGCCTACACATCCGAATTGGACGCCAAACAGCTGTGTTCCTTGGTCGCTCCAAATGAGGAGAGAATAGCGGATCTGCAGAGGAACCCTAATTCCTATCTGATGGTGGACAGCCTTGACACTGCTGTGGCCAGGTCCTGTAAGGGAGCAGAGAGTGCAAGACAGCCGTCTGTACCTGTGCCGGACTATACCTCCATTCACATAGTGGACTCTCAGCACAGCCTGTTGAACCCAAATGTTCTGCCCAGCAAGAGCCAACCTACCCCCGCTGGATACTTGATGCCTGAGCAACTTGGCAACGTCATGCCCTGATCTCAAAAACCACCGAGCATGTGTGGCCAGGCCTCCTGGGAATCTCTCTACTTTGCAAACAAAAATAGACTTGAAAGAATTAAGCGTATCTTTCGAGAAAACACAGGCCACAAAAAGCAAAAAGGAGTCACAAAATATTACCAGCTCTACATCCAGAACAAGAATTGGTTTTACATTTGCTCTTTGGTAGTGAAAATGGGCTTGTATTTTTATACGAGAGAAGTTCTGTCTTAACGCCCGGTCAAATGAGTCAATTTCCAACAGGAACTCAGATACACTCTGGATGTTGCTGTGCCTTTGGGCAAAAATTAGCCCCATTGCCATGCTGCTACTGCCTTCACCTCCACAAACTTGCTCCTGTGAGAGCCACAACCTGAGTTCAACTGCTTGGAACCTAGGTCCTAACCCCAATCCTCAGCACAGAATGCCTCATGTTGCCGGTATAATGGCCATAAGGAGCAGGGTGCTCACCCAGCAAAGTATGGTGCTGTCCACAGCACTGTATCGCTCTGCTCTTCTCAGCTCAATGGTGAATGACGACTTTCAGAAGATGGAGTCCGGAGCCTGAATTTCCACACAGTTCCTGTTTGGGAGGCCAGTTTGTCTTAAAATCCAAGATGCAGTAGAATTGTGTAAAGTTTTTCAGAGAGCCATATAAATTTACAGGACAGAAGAATGGTAAAGAAAGAGATTTCAATTTGGTATCATGTACCTGCTTTCCTCCACAAACCAGTAAAATTACTCTCCAGATATCTTCAACTCAGACCTAATTTGAAAGATGGTTTTCCCTGGTGCTTAAAAAATCATGCAAAACGTGTACAAATCAGTCTTAGGTAGTATTGAAGTGAAGTATTTCCATAATTCTACATATCTCAAACTTAAAGGTAAAATGGTCTCCGGGGCTAAGGAATAGAGATATTTTTGACACAGTAGGTAGAATTTGAGGATTTTATTGAGGAGAGTCTGTTCCTTGGGAGCAATTTAAAAGGAGTCCTAAGGGGAAGATCTTCAGACCTCATCAGTCTTCAGAGGGCCACCTTACAGCCCTTTGGTTTGCTTGCGGAAAGGCATCTGATAAGCTGTAGAGTGTGAAAGCCTCTGAACAACGTGTGCCTTTCTTCAGGGCTCGGTGTCACACCATAGTTTTAGTTAATCAAATTCAATGTAAATAATATCACCACCAAATGGAGACAAATTAACGGCAGCTCAATATTTATCTGCTGAATGTACCCAAGGTTGATGATGTTTCTTCCCCTCCCTATGCCGTGCTCCTTCAACTCTGTGAAGCTGGAATCTTGCCTTTCAACTTGACATCTCAGCATTCAGCTAAGGTTAGTAGTATATTTCTGGCCAGCTTTAAATCCAAAGAAAGATCTCAAGAGTATCCTGATATGCCAACAACTGGAGATCCAATCCAGATCAATGGGTTGAATGGGGATGATGATAGTCTGCCTCTGGTGATATGACAAGTGGTACATTTACTACTAAATTGGCCCAATATCCACGGTTAACATACAAACATTTTCAACTGTGTGTTTCAGCTTCCATTCATCTCAGCTCACCGTGTGCATATCACCTTCTTTATATCATTGCTCATGTCTATGGTACTCTCTGCAGTCACAGAATCTCATTCATCCTGGGAATCCTGCAAATGTATTTAGGAGATTAAAAAGATCCTTGTGGGTGGACTAGATTAGGGACCTTAGGATGTTTGAACCTTGTAAAATGCCCATTCAGCCCACTCAGCCTGTTCCACTAATTGGTTACATCAAAACCATGGTAGTTTCTTCAATTCTATTTGCCCACCGTTTTTCAAAATCCCTTAACGCCTTTATTTCCCAGGTATTTATCTATCTCTCTTTGAAACCAATTCCTTCTGCTTCTAGGATGTCTTCTTGCTGAATTCAAATCTAGACCGAGAATCTGTTCCCTTTATAATCAGACAACAACAACATTACCAAGGCATTGGACAAGTAGGAGAGGGGAGCTAAGAATTCAATACTTTAAGGTTCTGAGAGTATAAACGATGTAGGGTTATTTGTACTGGTTGGTGAATTGTTAACAAGAGGACATAGCCTCAGGATTCTCACTGGTAAAGTTAAGGGAGAAGTTACAAGTTTACCCAAACTCTTCAATCAGACATTGACCACATTGTAGTTGTGTGAAATCCCTCCCTCCCTCCACCCATCCCAGACATCGGTCAGGCAAAAGCAAAAATATTTAGACTAAGGATGGGAGTCCAAATTGTACAATTTTTAAAAGATGAATAGGATTTGTAAAGAGATAATAAATATCTAGTTATTGAAGCCAACCCTCAGATCCTGACCTAGTTCAGTGAAGTTAGTGGCACAGCATAGGTCCAGAGTGTTAGCTGCTGCATACCTCAGGTTAATATTTGCAACCTTGCAAATGAGATCCCATTATCTCCTGTTATGGAGCTTGTTGTCCATCTGTAACTATTTGTATTCCCCATTCATTCATTGTCCCAACTCTGTCTGCACTGTGTGATTAGGCCTCAAACCCATTCACAGCATTTATTTCAAAACAACATAAGAATTTACTGGCGAACAAATACTAAGGTCCATCTAGTTCACCTTCCACCATCCTGGCAGTCACTTGTTAACAAGTCGAGACCCAAAATACATATTATATCCAGATATTATTTTCTAGCGGAAATCTGTCTAATTTGTTTTTGAAACAAATAACAATTTCTGCTTCCTCTGACTCGCTAGGGAGCCTGCTTCATATGTTTTACTACTCGATCACTGAAGTAGTGCCTCCGCAGGTTTGCTCTGAATTTACTCCCCCCTTCAATCACAGGCCGCGTCCACTCGATCTTCTGTTCAATACAAGATAAAACAGCTTATCTTGGCCATTACTTAGTCCCTTCAGAATCTTACCATAATCACCAGCCCTTTTTAAAGGTCAATACTTCATAACAGCTTTTGCTGAGAGCCTATCCATGTATCACTGTCCAGTCAGCCAGCCATAGCAGACAAAATAGCCACCATCCTTCCTCAGGGATAGTAAGATGTGCTTTACCCAAAGGTTCTCCTCAGAACAGTTTTATTCAATCACTACAACAACAAAGCTTATTTTCAATGTAGCATTTGTTTATTTTCCTGGAAAAATGTGAATCAAAGTGAAAGAGAAAAGCTCTCAGTTGTTACGGCGTTTGTTGTAACACTGCTGGATCTTGCCTCATGTCTCCTGAGGACCGCGGCATGTTGAGGATAGGGAACCCCGTGTCTGGGAGCTACCTGTGACAATCCAATGCCAAAGTCCGTGTATATTATAATCCTTGCATTTGTACGGCGCCTCATCACATCTTTGAGACGTCTCAAATTGCTTCACAGAATATACTGTAAAGACTAGTGACTGTATATATTGTGGGCAAAACTTGTCTCTGAGTGACTGAGTTCAGCTGACACTCAGTCTAAGGGATTGGTGCCAAGATAATGCAATCCACACTCAGTGTGTGAAATAGATGGTAACCTGGGACTATCAACATAATACTGAGCCCAGATACAACCTTTCAGAATGTCTCTGCCTCCTGACAATCATCTGGAATGGGTTGATCAAGTCAAACCTCATGTGGGATCCCATTATTCTCAGCTGAGGACAAATTCCCTTGTGTTAGATAGAAAGAATGAGCATTTATGTATTGCCTTAATACGTTTTATAGTGCTTTAGAATAATTACTGACAAATGTATGTTTTTTGTGTGGCCAAAGTCCCTGACTTAGGCTTTGAGCCCTGAATCTTCTAAAACAAGAGGTGAAAGGGAGTGATGGAGTTACGCCGGCTCTCAGTGATTGGGGCGATGCTGTGGTAGCAGAATAATGCAATTCATGTTCAGTGTGTAAATTAGATGGTAACTTGTGACCATCATACTGAGCCCAGATACAACTTTTCCGCAGTCTGTTTTATCACAATCTAAATGTTGTCAACAGATTGCCGGTAGAGACCAGTCTAAATTAAGCTTTATGTCAGGTTAAATGTGTAGTATATCTGTTTCTCCTTGAATCTGTTTCTCTGCTTGAACCTATTCCGCTGTGTAATTATAACATTATAGTTCTTACAGGGCACCTGAGCAACAACAACAACAACAATACATTTGTATAGCACCTTTCACGTTGGGAGGACGTGAGTAACACTCTTTCCATCAGTCATGCATCCACACAGGAGTGAAACCTTACTGTGTGAGACAGGCAGAATCCTATTGTGTAAAATAGCATTTCAGTAATTCCCTTTACGCAGGATACTCTCTCTCCTATGTCGAAAACATACTTGTATTTTCACACTGAGACATGCCAACTGATTCTTACAAGAACGTAACGCATGAGATCATTGGCATAGTAAATCCTGGACTAACCCCAGCAATGACCATTGACACCAATGCCGTGGTGTCACTTTCAGCTCCTAATTATCATTGCACCCACAGATTTTACGCCTTCTCTGGAAATGCCAATGTATAAAAGCCTAGCCCAGAAATACTCAGCTAAGACCCAAACTTCATATATCAGATACGGAAGCTTGTCGTGGTTCAGTCTTGGCAAAATATATTTTCAAGGAGACCTTAAATGGTGTGCAAAACAATGCTTTCACATACCCCTAAATCAACAGAAAAACAGCACTGGTTCAGGGTTGCAAACAGCAACGTAAGACAGACACTAAGAAGTATTTCTTTATGGGTAGGGAAGGGAAGGGTGGTTGAGGTCAGCATGCCGGACACATTTAAGAATGTGCTAAATTTGTTATAGGAAGATGATGGGTTAGATATTCTGAAAGGATTAGCTCAAATGGGCCTAAAAGCCTTCTTCATCGAAATCTCTCTTGTGATCTTGTGAGATACAAATGAAAATGATCTATCAATGTTAGTGCAGGAGGTTGATGAATGAGGTCTGAAATTCCACTTTGCCTCAGTGTGTTAGACCATTTCATCTTAAAACACAGAGGCCACAAAATTGTGGAAAATTATCAAATTCATTCTCAATTTGGGAAAATACTTTCTTTTCATAAGAATTGTGGAAAAGTGGCTTCCAAATCAAGATTGAATTGATTGTGCCCACAATTCTGCATCTCCTCAAAATTTAAGACATGTCCTTTTGGTCAGCCATCTACCCCCGCCTACACTGCCCTCCACTACACCTGATCCCAAGCTTGAGCTCAAGTCCAATCCCTGACTTTCCAGCTCCTTGGGACAGCCCCTGATGTGACCGGCGCTGTGTAAATGTACTGTTTTGTTGTTTACAGGCCTAGTTTGGGTGGACTTTCAGATTTCTTTGAAGGGTTGGGATATTATGCAAAAAAAACACTATTGAGAATAAAAACGTTTTTTGTGTGTGAGAAAATTGTGCAGTAATAGACATTTTACTGTGTATCTTCTCCTTACCCGTCCTACACCAAAGATGGTAACCCTGTGCTTGGCTACACTTTCAAATCTGCTGAGCCCTTCTAGTACCTCACCAACCGACCGTTTCCATATGTGATACCGTGACCGTCCACAGGTTCACAAAACAAGATAACCACAGTGTCTCACCTACACACACTCACAACACATGCATTCTTGCAGCAAGGATGGACAGCAAGTGGGAGCAGGAACTTGTCTGATTTCCCAATCCTCTCCACTTTCCTACAGAATGACTAAGGATTGGATTGTCCCACATAACTTGCCCTGTTCCCCACACATTTCCTATACACTTCCTACCGCCCTCAGCTCATACAACACAAATACACAGAAACATTTCAACATGATTTGTGAAAAGACATTGATATCATAAACCGAATATCTCTGTGGTGTTTGTGATGGTGAATATGTGAACGGGCCATTCCTCGCGGTGTAAGCAGGTTGATATACGTTTTGTTCATTTGGTACAATGCTGGCTTTCCTCTGTTATTGTGTAAGATGCCAAACAATGTTAAAAGACGTTTGATTTGTTTAAAGCTGCTGTTTTGAGGGATTTAACAGTTTTTGATTTCTTCACACAAAGCAGTTCCTTTGTCTCGGAGATTTAAACTATTCACATGTGCCATTATTAAAGGTCTGTTTTCACCGGGCCTCATTTTAGCTACTGGAAACATATTTTGTTTCAACAAAATAGTACAGACTGAAAACAAAAGAATAGTTCGTAGCCTGGACCTCATATCTGACCTTTGTAATTCTTGTTACATCATGTATTATTGCAGAGTCCAGTAGCTCAGTGGTTAGAGCACTTGCCTTACAAGTGAGAGACCCGGGTTCGATTCCAGGCAGGGCAAAACCTTGGTCAAGCTTCCTTAATCTAAAATCCTAATTATAATCCCTAAAAAAAAAAATTGTTCATTTCAATCCACTACTGTTGGTGGGACACAGCTGTGCGCAACTGCCTTCCGCATCTCACTCACAAGTATACAGTCACTTCACTTTACAGTATATTCTGTGAAGTGCTTTGAGACGTCTAGAAGATATGAAAAGTGCGTGCGCCATCAAGTGCAGAGATTATTATTTTTATTATTTAAAATTGCAATGAAAGTCAAATTACCTTTAAAACAGGGCTGGGGAGAGTGAGATGAACAAGTGAACAAGAGATGTCTCCAAGATGTGATAAGGCATTATATCAAATGTAAGGATTATTATTATCTAATTTAATGCTTGAAAGAGAAAATAAAGTGACCATTTACAAACTCAGTGTTGAGGTCTGGGCTACACAAAGTCTACTTTTGTTAAAGTTGTCAGGTCAAGAGACAGGGCCTGTGTCCACATGATAGGGCACCTCTTGCCAGAGAGCAAAGAGCTAAACTCGTATGTGAAGGTATCCATTTTATTGAGTAAAATTCATGTTGTCTTAAAACTTCTTCAGCACTTTATGAAATCTATCTTCTATCTTTGCCTTTGTATATAAAGTGAAACACTATTTTCCACATTAAATGGGACATGTTCATGAAACAGAACTTAGATTTTTTTTACATTCCTGATTGTTTCAATTCAATACAGTATATGGCAAATCTGTATTTTGTGCAGTGTAATCATGGTTGATCTCAGAAAGAAAGAGTTGCATTTTGATAGTACATACAATATAAAACATTTCAAAACACATCACAGTAATTATTGACAACGGAGTGACTTTTATTTGGCATGTTAACTATTTGGTGTACAGCAAAGTTTCTTTACCACAGATGCCACTGTTTACCTAACAGTAAGTAGGAACCTGGTTGCTGTTAGTTGACTGGCAGATCGCTTTTCCAGGTGTAAATCCCTCCCAAAGAAACAATGACATTTGAAAATGTGGTCACTCAATCCATGACTATTTGTGGGACTCTGCTGTGCACATTTTCACACCGAAAATATATACCGTACAATATATTCTGTAAAGTGCTTTGAAACGTCTGTGATATGATAAGCAGATGTGATAAGGCTCTATTTCAAATGCAAGGATTATTATAATAACGAACTTAACCAATATCAGCTGTGAACTCTGGCGATTTGCTACATACTGAATTGAACCAATTTGAGAAGAGTTTTTTTTCACTAAAAGGGATCCAAGTTGTGTCTCATGAGTAGTTTTCTTTCAAGTTGATAATGTGAAATGCATTCAGGCAGATGAAAAGTTCCTGAGGATTTTTCTTTCAAGCGTCAAAAACTTCAGACTGATTTGTTGCTTCTCACCTGTCAAATGTGTTGACATTAAAGACTCCCATTTGTCCCCAGTATAAATTCTCTCCTATACCTTCCATTGTCCTATACAGCACCATCTCATGACTTTGAAGGTTGAGGAAAATTCAAATCCACTCCTCATTAAAGCCAACATCAGGTACCAAGTTAAGAGTGGAGTCCTGCAGCTCAGTGGTTAGAGCGTTCACCTCACAAGTGAGAGGACCTGGGTTTGATTCCCAGCCAAGGTAAAACATTGGCCAAGTTTCCTTCCTCCATATGCCTCTGTTCCAATAAGTAGATACCTGGTGGTTGTCGATTGGCAGATCACTTTTCCGAGTGTAATAATCCCGTAAAAAATAATAATAATTTGGTCATTCAATCCCACGACTTTGAGAAACTGCTGTGCATAATTGGCTGCCACGTTTCACTCACAAAATCTACAGGCGCCACACTTCACAGTATATTCTGTGAACAAGTCATCACAAAAATGTGGTCCAAACACCATATGAAATGCAAGGTTTATTACAAGAAGTCAATGAAAGAAAAACAAGTCAAAAAGCAACTCTCCTCTGCCAAGAAATAAAAATCCAACAAACTTTTTCTCTGCTGTGATTTTGTACTTTGGTAATAAAAGCTAAAGAGGATACAAAGATATAAATGTCAAATTTTGTGAAGTATATAATGGATTACATATTTTTTCATCTAGAAGAGCTGCATGTTCTATTTTAAATGCTTACAATCTGTGTACAGTACTTCTCATTTTTGTAAAACTCTTGAATCGCTTTGCTCTGATTTACCGTAACCAAATGATGATTAAAACACTAAAACTATGTTGGAGAAAATGGCTCCGTCTAACCTTGTGTTGAAACATGCAGTTCACACCACACTCGGCTCTGAAACAAACAAACAAAATTACATTTCTATAGCGCCTTTCATGTCAGGAGGACGTCCCAAGGCGCTGGACAGATTACTGCTTCAGACCCGAGCTAAGGACAAGCTAGGAAATTAAGCCTCAGTCAAAGCATTGCGTTCAGCTTAGTGCTCCCCATTCCAGAAACAATGTGTTAGAGATGGAGAGAGAGCATCTCAGATTGATTGGGGAGCTGACTGCTGAGTGTCAAGAGGAGCGGCCTATTTTGTTTTTAGCCAGAACACCTTCATTTCCCACAAGTCAATGTGATCACATTCACGCGCCGCTCCCAGGAAATCACCACACACACACTTCCCAGGAAATCACCACACACACACTTCCCAGGAAATCACCACATGCGCACTTACCAGCTGCAGCTCTGAACTAACGCGTGGGCACCGGCTGCATTGTAATACGCAAGAGCAGTGTGGATTATTGATTAAATTGGATTTTATAACTAATATCAATTTGCCTGCAAGTTGGGCTTCACATGAATCATGATTCAACTGATACAAAACATAACTGCCTGTGTTTCATTTGTATCGAAATCCATCCATCCATCGTCACATACTTCATAGTCTCCCTGGCTCCCAACGGATTGATTTCAACAACAACAACAAAATGACATTTATAGAGAGCCTTTCAGGTCGGGAGGACGTCCCAAGACACTGAACAGTCAGATCAGGACCCGAGCAAGGGAGAGGGGTAGAGTGGAGGGGAGGGAGAGAGTTGGGAGGGCAGCAGAAGGCATGGTAGAAGAGGAGGATCTTGAGACCAGCCTTGAAGGAGGCGAGGGAGGGAGCGAGGCGAAGGGAGTGGGATGGAGTTCCAGAGTGTGGGGATAGAGAGGCTGAAAGCCTATCCACCGATGGTAGGGTGGGTTGGGCGGGGAACATGGAGCAGACCGGAGCCTGTTGAACAGAGTGGGTGGGAAGGTTCATAGGGGGACAGCAGGTCAGAGAGGTGGGGGTGCTAGGCCATGAATGGCCTTGAAAGTGAGGACGGGAATCTTGAATGTTATCCTCTGGGAGATGGAGAGCCAATGGAGCCAATGGGAAGGGTGGGAGTGATGTGGTCGTGAAGCTTGCTGTGAATGACATGAGCTGCAGAGTTCTGTATGATCTCTAGCTTGTGAAGGGAAGACCCAGAGAGCCCGACGAGGAGGGAGTTTCCATAGTTGAGCCTTGATGTGACAAATGTGTGGACAAGGGTTTGGGCAGCCTGAGGGGTGAGGCAGTGGCGGAGTCTGGTGATGTTGCAAAGAACATAAGAACATAAGAATTAGGAGCAGGAGTAGGCCATTCGGCCCTTCGAGCCTGCCCCGCCATTCAATAAGATCATGGCTGATCTTCTGACCTAACTCTAATGACCTGCCCTATCCCCATATCCCCTAATCCCTCTATTTTTCAAAAATCTATCAGTCTCAGCCTTGAAAATGTTCAAGGATTGATCAGCCTTGAAAATGTTCAAGGATTGAGCATCTACAGCCTTCTGGGGGAGTGAATTCCATAAATTCACTACCCTCTGAGTGAAGAAATGTTTCCTCAACTCTGTTCCAAAAGGCTGACTCTTAATGTTAAGACTGTGACCCTGGTTATAGATTCTCCTACCAGGGGAAACAGTCCCTCAGTGCCTACTTTATCCAGCCCTTTAAGAATCTTATGTTTCAATAAGATCCCCCCTAATTCTTCTGTATTCTAGAGAATACAGCCCTAGTTTATTCAACCTATCCTCATAGGTCAGTCCCCTCATCCCAGGAACTAACCTAGTGAATCTACGCTGCCCCCCCTCTAAGGCAAGTCTGTCCTTTATTAAATAAGGAGACAAACCTGCACACAATACTCTAGGTGCGGTCTCACCAGAGCCCTATACAGTTGCAGCAAGACTTCCCTACTCTTATACTCTAAACCTTTTGAAATGAACGCTAGCATGCCGTTCCCCTTCTTAGTTGCTGCACCTGCAAACTAACTTTTTGGGACTGGTGTACAAGGACACCCAAATCCCTTTGAATACTAACACTATCTAACTTCTCCCCCTCTAGAAAATAATCTATTCTTTTAATCTTGCTACCTAGGTGAATAATTTCACACTTGCTAACATTGAATTCCATCTGCCACCTACTTGCCCACTCTCTGCTTCCAAAGGTGGTGGAAGGCAGTACTTGACATGGCATGGGGGAGGAAGGACAGTTCAGGGTCAAAAAAGATGTATGGTGGGATTATTGGGACGAAAGGGCAGGTTCAGGATAGACGCTGCGTCAGAATACCAGCTGGTGGCCTACGGTACCCAAAGTACAGTAGTTTGTTTCCACCTGCTGACGAATCACGTAATAGCGAAGGTCGCGATGTAAAATGGAGATAAGTTCCCTATGCATCAGCAATGTAACAACGAAACAAGGTTGACTGAAGCAATGTTCAGCGGGGTCTACCTGTATATCTTTCCTGAGTGTGTCCAAAACTGAATACATTCGGCAGATGGGGTCTATACAGCTGAAGCATCATTTCTTCCCCTTTGTAATCCATGCCTCTCGAGATATAGACCAACATTCCATTTGCCTTTTTGATTATGTTTTTTACTTGGAACTAGGTTTCAGTGATTTGTGGATTCAGATACCCAAATATTTTGGCTCCTCCACAGCTCTTAATTTCTCCCCATTGAGAAAATCTGCCCTATCCTTTTTTGATCTACAGTGGATAACCTTGCAATTCCATACATTAAACTCCATCTGCTACAGCTTTGCCCACTCACTTAACCTTTGTAACTTTTTACTCCCATCTACACTGTGGAGTCCTGTAGCTCTAGTTAGAGCACTCGCCTTACAAGCGCCTGACCTGGGTTCAAATCCAGACAGGTCAGGGCGAAAGCTTGGGTGAGTTTCCTAATAATAATCCATCCCAAAAAATCTGTAATAAATTGGGGGACACTACTTATTATGTACCGCCAATCAGCGAACGTTCCCTTTATCGTTACTCTGTTTCCCACCTCCCAACCAATTGCCAAGTCACGTCACAAGGTTACTTCTGATTCCGTGTACTTCTATTTTTGCTAAGAATCTTTTGTGAGGAACCTTATCCTCTCCCCCCTCTCCCTCCACCACTGCCCCATCCATTTAGTGAACACCTCCATTTCTCCCACCCGACCCACCCTCTCAGGCCGCCCCCATACTCTGGAACTCTATCTCGCAATCCCTTTGCCTCGCTTCCTCTCTTGCCTCCTTCAAAGCTGTTCTCAAGATCCTCCTCTTCGATCATGCCTTCTGCAGCCCTCCCAATGCTTTCCCTCCCCGCTACCCTGCCTCTCCCCCCTGCTCAGGTCCCGACTTGACTGTTCAGTGCCTTGGGACATCCTCCCAATGTCAAAGGCGCTCTGTAAATATAACTTTGTTGCTGTAGTTATCAAATGCCTTCTGACATCCATATGTTAGAGTAAAACTTTTCTAGTCGGGAATAAGGTTACAGCCAGCCTCTATCCCTTAATAGGTTCTTTATTCAGGTTTGCTCAAGCAGCTGACGCTAAAGCACAAGTAAGCTACTTACACAAATTCTTCCGATTACTTAGTCTCTAAACAATATTACCGGTATCGTTGTAGACACGTTACGATCGATCTCTCTCTGGTCAGTTGCTGCCTCCCCGGTGTCGATGGTATCCCTTTTCTTGGCACGGGCTGCTACTACTGCTGTCTCCTCACAGCTCTTCCATCTGCTCCTCGCTCTCCTTCCTTCTCTCCAACCCCCACACGCACTCCTTTGTCTCCATCCCTTTTTATCCCCTTCTTTCACCTGGTGCTCGTGTGAACACTATATGCCTCTCCTCACATACATTGTTTGTTTTTATCATAGCCTGTCCCAACTGCTTCCTGGAGGCATAGAAGTTTGCAGCACCTTCCCTTATCTTATCTTACACAGCGGTTGTCCGGAGACATCAATGTAACCTAATCAGTGGTCTTCCCAGTCTGAATCAATCCCAACCAGTTTAACCTGAACCTCTACACAAATCATTCACTAAACACATTTATATAATGACATTTTATATCAAAACTACTGATTCTAACACATATACACTCTCTTATCGATGATTTTAGTGACTTTCTCAAAAAATGCAACTCGATTAGTTGCACACAACCTACCCTTCACAAACCCATGCTGACTCTCTTCCACAAGCTCATACTTCTCCAAGTGTTCAGTCACTGCAGCCAATTGCACCCAACAGTGTCCCACCAACAGTCATGGATTGAAAAATCGTATTATTGTTTTTTGAAGGGATTATTATCCCCTGGAAAAGTGATTGGCCAATCATCTAATAACCTAATTCCTTAGTATAATAGTATAATTCCTGTCAGCAATTATACTGACAATTATACTTTCACTTCACAGTCACCGAACAACAAAGCTCAGGAATCACTTGTGCTGCAAGTATAGACAAAGCCAGAAGAACCAATTAAAGCATTAAAACATGCAGCATGAATATCACACCTTCAGTGGCAGATGGTTGGGCTTCCGTGTCAAATAGAATCAATATAAAGGTATTGCCTCCCTCTCTGAGGTCACAAAAAGTCATTCAGCACATGATTTTGTATTATAGAAATTAATAAATGCTTGCAATAGATATAGTGCTTTTTTACATTGGAAAACCATAATAACAATCCTTGCACTTGATATTCTGCCTTAGCCTGTTGTTGAGACGTTTCAAAGTACTTTACGGAATACAACAACAGCCGTGTTCCACAAACAATCGTGGGATGAGTTATCACATTATTATTATTATTTTTAAAAGTGATTATTATCCCCACAAAGTGATCCAAAAATCAACTAACAACAACCAGGTTAATACTTACGGCGAGGTAAACAGAAGAGTGTGGAGTAAGGAAACTTGCCTAACCTGCTGGGAATCAAACCCAAGTTTTTTCGCTCACGAGGCAAGTGCTCTAACCACTGAACGACTTTAAACTTTACAGTACAGTGCAGTACAGGTAAACCTCTATTTAGGACAGGGTTGTGTTCCTGAAAAACTGTATCTAGATCGAAACGTCCTAAATCGAAACGTGATTTCCCATGCAGTCCCATTATATAACCAGAGATGTGTTCTTTTCACAACATTTTCAGATCTTAAACCCACTAAATAACACACAACATAACACACAAATTAACACACATAGGCAAGAAGGGGTATTTGGGGGGTAACTGTGCAGTATTGTACTTTAATACTGGCAAACTTTAATACAGTAACTACTGGCAAACTTTAATACTGGCAGTGTGACAGTGGCACTTGCTGCTTCCCCACTCATCTTGATGTTGTGGAGCTCATAGCGTCTTTTAAACATTTGAAACCACGCTCTGCTAGCACTGATCATTTATCTCCCTAAACAATGATTTTGCCTTCTATTGGATAACCAGGGTGTTGAGTGGTATATTACGCTGGTTCTGATCCTCAATCCACACACTCAGCATTCTTTCCATGTTTTCCATCACATCACTCCTATGTTTTGCTAATCTGCTTATACCTGTAGCTGTAACACACCATGAACGTGCCAGTATATTGTCCTTATTCAGTTTTATAGTAGCCACCGTCAATCTAGTTAGCCCTAAAGCTCTCCTGACATCCGTACATTTTTCAGCAGAATCGATGCGCTTTATCACCTCCGATTTAATATTTAAAGTGATGATTTTGCGGGGTTTCTGGCCATTAGCGGTATTACCGCTGCTTATTTCACCTACTCTAAACTTGCTATAAACGTGGAGGCTGAAATCGCTCGAAGCTGCTCGGGAATGTTTGGAAATTACTGTAATACTGACGTGGCACGGTGTCGCTTCAAAATCAGCTGCTTTTAAACAATGACATAGCGACATGCTATTGGCCAGTTCAAACGCTTGGATACACTATATCAGGTGCGAGCGCGATTTACCCGCGAATACACTATGGACTGTGCGTATGGACAAAATGGGAGCGTGAAATGCGGCCGCGATGTTCAAAATATGTACTGCGCATGTGCAAACAAAAATTTTGTTCGTTAAAATGAATCTAAGTACCCTATATCAATCAAAAGGTGTTAACAAATTATAGTCCTTCAATCAAAACGTCCTAAATAGAAGCATCCTAAATAGGGGCTTGCCTGTATATTTTATGAAGCACATTGGTCTCAAAGTCACGATAAGGCACCATTTCAAAAGCAAGGACTGTTAATATTATTTATCTGGACAATTAATGAACATCATCCCACTCCCTGGCTGGAAATTTGGACATCAGATGAGGACATGGAACGACAGTCTCTCAGATACTCGGTGGCTCTGAGATACCTCAGGCACGAAGACTACTTGATGAAGGGAAGGCCTGGGCCGGCAGCGAGAGGAGCTCAGTGGAGAATATTCTGTGACGCACCCGCACGTGACCCTTTGAATCCGGCCGCCACCATCACCCCAGAGGGAGACACAGGACCCGGGTGGGCGGGATAGCCATTCATTCTCACCTGGCATTGATCCTCCAGTATACTAGCAACGTTTTAGAAACGTATCTGCGTAAAGGAATACTCGTTTTTAACTGGGCGCCATATGGATTCCGCAGTGTGTCCGTCTCCCTCACCCCCACCCCCCCCCCAGTCCCGGCTGTGGTACGCTCCGCCTCCAAGCGGGCGACGGTTGCTTTAGGCACGAAGCCGGCGTCAGGTGCAGTGAGCGCGGGAGCCGCACAGCCGCGTCATCACAACAGAAACTGTGGGAGTATTTACTACAGTGTTAAACTGGGAGTATTTACTAGAGTGTTAAACTGGGAGTATTTACTACAGTGTTAAACTGTGAGTATTTACTAGAGTGTTAACTGTGAGTATTTACTAGAGTGTTAAACTGGGAGTATTTACTACAGTGTTAAACTGGGAGTATTTACTACAGTGTTAAACTGGGAGTATTTACTAGAGTGTTAAACTGGAAGTATTTACTAGAGTGTTAAACTGGGAGTATTTACTAGAGTGTTAACTGGGAGTATTTACTACAGTGTTAACTGGGAGTATTTACTACAGTGTTAAACTGGGAGTATTTACTAGAGTGTTAACTGGGAGTATTTACTACAGTGTTAACTGGGAGTATTTACTACAGTGTTAAACTGGGAGTATTTACTAGAGTGCTAAACTGACTGGGAGTATTTACTACAGTGTTAAACTGGGAGTATTTACTACAGTGTTAAACTGGGAGTATTTACTACAGTGTTAAACTGGGAGTATTTACTACCGTGTTAACTGGGAGTATTTACTAGAGTGTTAAACTGGGAGTATGTACTAGAGTGTTAACTGGGAGTATTTACTAGAGTGTTAACTGGGAGTATTTACTAGAGTGTTAAACTGGGAGTATTTACTAGAGTGCTAAACTGACTGGGAGTATTTACTACAGTGTTAAACTGGGAGTATTTACTACAGTGTTAAACTGGGAGTATTTACTACAGTGTTAAACTGGGAGTATTTACTACAGTGTTAAACTGGGAGTATTTACTACAGTGTTAAACTGGGAGTATTCACTATAGTGTTAAACTGTGGGGAGTATTTACTGGAGTAAACAAACATATTGCCCACCACCAACATATCCACCTCCAGACTATCGGCACTGGAAGAAAATCTCCCCCAAATCCTCTACGCAGCCTCCTGCACTCCTCCCATTCTGGCCTTCCTGCCGCACTAACCTGTCCTCCTCACTCACTCTCCCCCTAATACTCTCTCCACTACCCTTGATGCCCTTGCCCTGCTAACCTCCCGAACTGCCTCCTATTCATGAACCTTTCCCTGGTTCACCAGTCACCTCTCATCGCCGTTCAAGGGTTTGGTTCAGATCATGAATCCAGTCAGGAACCTGTTTGACGCTGAACTGTCCTTCCTCCCCAACTTCCACGCCATGACCAGCACTGCCTTCCATCAAGTCCATAAGATTGCCACAGATTCCTCCACTGTCTCAGGCTGCTGAAACCCTCATCCATGCATTCATCACATCAATGGTTGACTATGGAAACTACCTTCTCGTCCCAGCTCTTTCCTTTACAAGGTGCATCCAGAACTGTGCAGCTCATGTCCACTCCCGGACCAAGCTCCATGACCCCATCACTCCCACTCTCGCCCAGCTCCATTAGCTTGAATTCAAGATGTAAAATTCTACAGCTCGTGCCCTCTCCCGCACCAGACTCTGTGACCCCATCACTTCCACCCTTACCAGGCTCAACTGGCTCCCCATCCCTTAGACAATAGAATTAAGTTCCTCAATCTCACTTTTAAGGCCCTCCACAGCCAAATTCAGAATTCTGCAGCTTGTGTTCTCTCCCGTACCAGGCTTCACGACCACATCACTCCCCCCCTCACCTGGTCTCCACTGGCTCCTCATCCCCCAGAGGATCCAATTCAAGATCCTCGTCATCACTTTCAAGGCCATTCACGGCCTGGCCCCGGCCTATCTCTCTGACCTACTGTCTCCCTACCAGCCTCCCCCGTCCCCTCCGTTCAGCAGCCTCAGGCCTGCTCCGCGTCCACCCCCCTAACCCCCCAACCATCGGGGGCCGGGCTCTCAGCCTCTCTGCTCCCACACTGTGGAACTCCATCCCGCAGCCCCTCCCCCTCGCTTCCTCCCTTTCCTCCTTCAAGGCCGGTCTCAAGACCTTCCTCTTCGACCGCGGCTTCGGCTGCCTCACTAACTCTCCCCCCTCTCCCACTCTCCTTCCCTTCCTCCCCACCAACCCTCCTGACCTGACTGTTCAGGGCTTTGGGACGTCCTCCCGATGTGAGAGGCGCTGTATAAGTGCAATTTTGTTGTTGCCCCATCCAACCTCTTAGACCTGCAAGCCCCTTATTAACCTGTCTATACCCTCCAGTCAGCAGTCACCCACCTTATGTTAAACTGAGATATTTACCTGAGATGTTTAAAGTCTGTGGAGCATTTAGTTGAGTGTCATTGAGCTGTTTGGAGTCACATGAGCTAGAAAGATTATTTTCACAAGGCGTAATATGAGTGTAGGGAGGATTTATCTGAATTTGATTAAGTTGAAAGTGGGCTTTCTTATGGTGGAGATGTGTTGCAATTTGAAAATTATTTAATAATTTCAAGAATTTGTAAAATCTAGAAGCAAAAGAAGCAAAATGATGAAGGTGGTGCCTGCGGCAAACTTGGATAAGCTGGTTGAGAATTTTGCAGTGCTAGAACAGGTAAGAAACAGAGGGAAACAAAGGAACCCAATGCTCTTTGATACATCTGAGGTTATAAATATGGATTTACTGTTTGAACATAAGAAGAACAACAAAATTGTATTTGTAGAAGCCTTTGAAGCCAAGAGAACATCCTAAGGCGCTGAATAGTCAGGGGTCAGTACCCAAGCATGGAGCTAGGTGGGGTAGGGAGTGATGATGGAGGCCAGAGAGGTGGGGGGTAGGGGGTGGGGGAGGGAGGGGGCTCAATACACAAAAAGGAGTGTCTTGAGACCAGCCTTGAAGGGGGCTAAGGGTTTTGGGGATAGAGTTCCAAGTGTGGGGGCAGAGAGGCTGAAATCCCAGCCACCAATGGTAGGGCGGGAGTCATGGACATGTACTGGGAAAATGCTACCAATAGAGCTCCACATTGGGCTATTATGGGACCTCTTTTGTTTAATATTTTTATAAATGAGCTGGAACTAGGAGTTGCAAGCATAGTGGCTGAGTTTTCAGATGACATCAAGCTTATCTTCAAATCCATTCAATCACCGGCACCTCCCTACCTCACCAACCTCCTCACTCCCCAATCTACCACCCAGCGCTTCTGCTCGACTGGCACCAGCCTCCTGCTCGTCCCTTGCACCACCCATCCCACCTACGGAGGTTGTGCTTTCAGCTATTACGCCCCGAAACTCTGGAACGCTCTCCCTCAAATCCTTCACCTTACCCCCTTCTCCCCTCTTACCCCTCTGCCTGAAAATTTTCATCTTAAACCGTGATCACCTCCCCTCTCTCTCTAGCTCGGAGTCAGGCTCCGCCACTGTTGAGCACTCTGAGACATTATCTGTGTGGAGGGTGCTATGTAAGTTCAAGTTGTTGGTGCAATAATGAAGGTGATGGATTGCAAAACTGAACAAGAGAAGTTAGACAGTGATTTGAGATGAAGCTCAATGTGGAGAAATGTAAAGTACTTCACATGGGGACAAAAAGTTCTGGAAGGAAAATAATATGTGTGGAAAATGAAAAGGACCTGGGGATCCTGATTGACAATAAATTGAGCTCTTCCAACAATGGTCTGTGTCAGTGAATAAAGCAAACCAGATGTTGGGATGTGTTCAAGCAGTCATCACATCTAGGTTCAGCTACACCAACTCCTTGCTTGTTGGTCTTTCCAACACTTCCCTCCACAAGCTCTGCAGCTCTGTCCTCTCTTGCGCCAGGCTTTGTGACCCAATCACCATCACCCTCACCCAGCTTCATGAACTCCCCATTCCCCAGAGGATAGAGTTAAAAAATCTCATCTTCACCTTCAACAACAAAATTACATTTATAGGCTGCCTTTCACGTCGGGAGGAGATCTCAAGACACTGAGTAGTCAGGTCGGGACCCAAGCAAGGGAGAGGGGCAAGGGGGAGTGGCGGGAGGGTAGCAGAAGGCATGATCGAAGAGAAGGGTCTTGAGACTGGCCTTGAAGGAGGCAAGGGAGGAAGTGAGGCAGAGAGTCTGTGGGATGGAGTTCCTTCCATTCAAATAATAGTCCCTTCCAGAATTTTTTGTCCCCATGTCCCTCCATGGCCTTGCCCCTTCCTGCCTCTGTGTCCTACTGTATATCTCAACCATAGTCTGCTTGTCTGAGTGATCCAATTCTTATTTATTTTTAAAAGAAATATTACTCCTGGAAAGCGATCCTCAAATTGACCAACAAACTGGTTCCTACTTCTAGGTAAATGGTGGCGTGTGGCATGTGTGGAAACTTGCCTATGGTTTCTCCTTTGGTATAAGAATTTAAGTTAGTACTTGCTCCCACCAACATTCATGCCACTGTTAAGTGGAGCTCCTGTGGCTCAGTGGTTAGAACACTTGTCTTGCAAGCTGGGGAAACCAAGCTGGGGAGACCTGTGTTCGAATCCAGGCAGGTCAGGGCGAAACCTTGGGCAAGTTTCCTTACTCCACACGCCTAATAATAATCCCTCCAAAAAAACACAATAATAAAATTGGTCATTTCAATCCACGACTGTGTGGGGGACGCTGCTGTGCGCAATTGGCTGCCGCGATTCGCCCACAAATATATACAGTCAATTCACTTTACAGTATATTCTGTGAAGCGCTTTTGGACGTTGATAAGATGTGGAAAGCGCTATATCAAATGCAAGGATTATTATTATTATTATTATTATTAAGTGTTCATAGTGGCATGAATGTTGATGGGAGGCTAGTACTAACATAACTGAATGTATCATGAAGCACCTTGCATAATTGACAGTTTTGGTCACAACACATGTAGCTACTGTTTCCATGTATTCAATTTAAAACTCACTCACCAATAACTACAACTTTGATTTATATAGCTCTATCCACGCTGGACGGTGTCTCAGAGCGCTTCACAGTAGCAGATCCTGGGACCGAGCCAGGGGCAGGGGGAGACAGGTGACCAAAGGCATGGTCGAAGAGAAAGGTCTTTAGCCGAGACCTGAAACTGGGAAGAGAGGGGGAGAGGCGAAGGGAGTGAAAAATCGAGTTCCAGAGCTCTGGGGCGTAGTGGCTGAAGTCACGGCCACCAAGAGTGGAGCGAAGGATTCGAAGGAAATGGAGGAGGCTAGACCCGGTGGAGCAAAGGCAGCGGGTGCTGGTTTGGAGAGAGAGGAGATCAGAGAGGTAGGGGGGGATGCAGAGAAGTGGAGGGATTTGAAAACAAGCGTGAGGATCTTGAAGTTGATCCTCTCAGGCAAGACTCCCATGTAGCTCATACAGCTACATGTGTTGCGACCAAGAATGTAAATTAAGCAAGGGAATAAGTCTGAAACTCCTGAGAGGGGAGGTGTTACTAGTTGTCCAGCAAATTATGTCTGAATGACAACGACAGACTTGGAAAGGAGATGCTTTTTGAATCAGTGACCTTTTTGCGTCTTAGCCTTTTTTGTCTCTTGGAAATGACTCTTTCTTCATATCTCAGAGGTGGCAACCCTAGCAATCTCTGCAGCTCCACCTTCCCAAGCTCTGCCATGGACATATTCACCTGCATTAAACTCTGTATTCCTTCATATCTCAGAGGTGGCAACCCTAGCAATCTCTGCAGCTCCACTTTCCCAAACTCTGCCATGCACATATTCACCTGCACTAAACTCTGTATTCCCATCACACCAGTTCTTTCCAGGCTCCACTGGCTCTCAGCCCAATGGATTGATTTCAAGATCCTCATATTATTTTCAAATCACTTAATTCCCTTGCACCTCCCTATCTCTCCAATCGGCTTAACCCACAAGCCACAACCCACTGCCTCCATTCGGCTGGTTCTGGCCTCCTGCATGACCCCCATGCCTTCCTTTCCACTCTTGGTGGCCATGTTTTCAGCCACTATCCCTGAAACTCTGGAACATTCTTTCTCTATCCCTCGCCTTGCTCCTTATCTTCAGATTGTGCCTGACGATCTTCCTTTTCAACCGTGGCTATGATCACCTCCCTTCGGCACACTCTGCCACTTTCAAGCGTTCTATGTGCATACATTGCACGACGGACGCTATATAAATGGAAGTTGTTTTTTTTCTTGCTTTAGCACAAACCTAGAATTCCCTTTTAAATGTTTCTACTGCATCTAAGTGGATCGGGGTTGTCTAGGTGCAGCTACATTGCATAAATACTCATTACACCCCTGTGTTCACAGTTGCCCAGCAACTAGGGAAAGTTGATCTGATTACCCTATATCCATAATGGGATAAATTGCTGACTCATTCAGTGCTTTTTTTGAAAGTTCTACTCGCAGTTAGTAGTCTTTGTTTTTCATGCAGTTCAAAGCTTCTCAAATGCTCTGGAATGCTACCCCGCGTGAGGGGCGCAATATAAATGTTGTGTCTGTTGTTGGAATTCCATCCCGCAATCCCTCCACCTCGCACTCTCCCTAGCCTCCTTCAAGTCCTGCTCAAGACCCTCCACTTTGACGGTGCCAGCGGTCACCCCCCTTCACTTCCCTTCCCTCCACCCTCCCTGATCTTGACCCCAGCTCGGACTGTCCAGCGCCTTATAATAATAATACTACTAATAATAATAATCCATGCATTTGATATAGCACTTTTCAAATCTTATCGATGTCTCAAAGTGCTTCACAGAATATACTGTAAAGTGAATTGACTGTATATTTGTGGGTGAAACGCGGCAGCCACAGTAGCGTCTCTCAAACAGTCGTGGATGGATATGACTAATTTTATTATTGTGTTTTTTTTGGATAGATTATTAGGCGTTTGAAGTAAGTCAATTTGCCCAAGGATTTGCCCAGACATGCCTAGATTCGAACACAGGTCTCACACTTGTAGGAAGAGTTCTCTAACCACTGTGCTCTCAGCGTTTTCCCAACATGAAAGGCTCTTTACAAATGCAATTTTGTTGTTGTTCTGACAGTCTAATACTTTGGTGTCGAGGGAAGGTGTTGTTTTAAGTAGATTGTCTTAAATGTGTTGGAGAAAAAGGAATACACATAATGTTAGTCACCTTAGTTCTGTGGAGTTCTGTAGTTTATCTGTAGCTTATTGATTAGAGCATTTGCCTCGCAATCAAGAGTACTGGGTTTGATTCCCAGGCAAGGTGAAATATTAGGCCGGCTTCCTTACTCCACACACCTCTGATTACCCAGCAGTAAGTAGGAAACCGGTTGTTAGTCGATTGGCAGATTGATTTTCAGAGGTTAATAATCCCTGCCAAAAACAAATCTGAATAATAATAATAATTTGGCTACTCAATCCCACAACTGTTTGTGAGAAGCCATAGTCAATTTACAAAGCGCCTTGAGATGTCTTGAATATGTAATAACAACAACAACAACAATTTACATTTATAGAGCGCCTTTCACGTCGGGAGGACGTCCCAAGGCGCTGAACAAGAGGCGTGTGACCCGAGCTGGGAGGGGAGTGTTTGGGAAGGGGTGAAACACGAAGGGGAGGTAAAAGAGTTCGGGGTGGAACAAAAGGCACGATCGAAGAGGAAAGTCTTCAAATCGGCCTTGAAAGAGGAAAGGGAAGAGGCGAAACGGAGGGATTGAGGGATGGCATTCCATAGGGTGGGAGCGGAGAAACTGAAGGCCCGGCCTCCGATGGTGGGGTGGTTCGGGCGGGGGGCTTGGAGCAGGCCAAGTCCTGTTGAACGGAGGGTCCGGGTGGGCGTGTAGGGGGAGAGTAGATCGGCTAGGTAGGATGGGGCAAGGCCGTGTAAGGCCTTGTAGGTGAGGACGAGGATCTTAAACTCGATCCTCTGGAGGATGGGGAGCCAGTGGAGACGGGCGAGGGTGGGGGTTATGTGGTCACGGAGGCGGGTGCGGGATAGTACACGGGCTGCAGAGTTTTGGATGGCCTGCAGCCTATGAATGGAGGAACTGGGGAGGCCGACTAGGAGAGAATTTCCGTAGTCCAGCCGTGAGGTGATGTACGCGTGCACGAGTGTTTCGGCAGCGCGGGGGGTAAGATAGTTGCGGAGCCTGGCAATGTTGCGCAGATGGAAATAGGCGGTGCCGGTCAAGGTGCGGATGTGGGGGAGGAAGGAAAGTTTTTGATCGAACATGATGCCGAGGTTCCTGATTGGCTTTGTGAGGTGGAGAGTGCAGCCTTGGATATTGAGGCTGGCAGCGCCCGATGTGCGGAGGCGCTGGCTTGAGCCAATCAGGAGGGCCTCTGTCTTATTCACGTTCAATTGCAAAAAGTTGTCCCTCGTCCACGATTCGATGTCGGACAGACATGCTGTCAGAACATCGATCCTCTGGGGGTTGAGGGATGAGGCAGAAAGGTACAACTGGGTGTCATCCGCATACATGTGGAAATTTACCCCATGTCTGCGGATGACGTCGCCCAGGGGGAGCGTGTAAAGGGTGAAAAGGAGGGGACCGAGGACAGAGCCCTGAGGGACGCCGTGGGAAACTGTGCGGGGGTTTGAAGAAAAGCCATTGGAAGAAACAAAATGTAAACGGTGGGTCAAATAAGAATGGAACCATTCAAGGACTGTGCCTTGAAGGTTGAGGTGGGAGGAAAGACGTTGAAGGAGGATGGTGTGATCGACTGTGTCGAACGCAGCAGACAGGTCAAGGAGGACGAGGAGGCAGAGGAAACCCTGGTCACAGGCAGTTAGGATGTCATTTGTGACCTTAACCAGGGCAGTTTCTGTACTGTGGATAGGGCGGAAACCTGATTGGAGGGGTTCAAGAAGTGAGTGATTTGAAAGGAAAGAGCGGAGCTGGGAGGCAACCACTCTTTCAAGGACCTTGGATAGAAACGGGAGGTTGGAGATGGGTCGATAACTTGATGGTTGCGACGCATCAAGGGAGGGTTTCTTCAGGATAGGGGTGATGGTGGCTGTTTTAAGGGAGGTAGGGACGGTTCCTGAGGAGAGGGAATGGTTAATGGTGTCAGAAATGAGCGGGGCTAACAAATGGAGCTGGGTGCGGAGGAGGGGGGTGGGGATGGAGTCCAATGAGCACGTGGTGGGTTTCATGGAGGTGATTGTTTTTGTGACTGAAAGCGGGGTGGTGGGGTTGAAAGTGTGAAATGGGGGGTGAGTAGGGGTTGAGGTAACTGATGAGGGCGCGGAGGTGGAGGAGAGGTGGGGGGAGGAAACCGCAGAGCGGATTTTCTCAATTTTGGACTCGAGGAAATCCAGCATCTCCTCACAATGATCGTTTGAGGAGAGGATCTGCGAGGTGAGGCGGGGGGGGGGCGGAGGAGCTGGTTGGTGGTGGCGAAGAGGAGGCGGTGGTTGTCCTTGGCTTCCAGGATTATCCTGGAGTAGAAGGCTGATTTGGCGGTGGCTAGGGCGGAGCGGTAACATTTGATGCGGTCCAGCCAGATTTGCCGGTGGACCGTGAGGCCAGATTTGAGCCAGGTGGGTTCACCTGCTCTCACTTGGCTTTTGAGGGAACGGAGGTGAGTTGTGTACCACGGTGATGATCGGGAATGGGAGATGGTTTTGGAGGTGAGGGGGGCCAGGGTGTCAAGGGTAGTGGAGAGGGTGTTGTGGAGGGCGGTGGAGGCGGAGGATGGGTCTGTACAAAAAGAATGCCATTGTGGGAGGAGGTCGGAGGTTTCTAGGGCAGAGGTGAAAGTTTGAGGGGGAATCTTCTTCCAGGGCTGGTAGAAGATGGTGGTGGGTTTGGAAGTGGAGGGGGGAGGGATAGAGGTGTTGCAGGAAATGAAAAAATGGTCAGAAATGGCCTTGTCTGTGATGGTGACGCCAGAGACGTTGAGGCCTCGGGTGATCACTAGATCGAGAGGATGGCCGTGAGTGTGGGTGGCAGTGTTGATATGAAGGGAGAAGTTGAAAGACGAAAGTAAAGAGGAAAATTCAGAGGAAATGGGGCAGGAGGGGGTGAAATGGAGGTTGAAATCGCCAAAAATAATAAGGCGATCAGAGGAGGCACAAAGGGAAGTTAAAAGTGAAGAAAAGTCTGAAATGAAAGTGGGGGAGGGTTTGGGGGGGCGATAAACTAGTAGGATTTTGAAAGAACTGTGGGAGGAGTGAGAAAGGGTGAGTTGTTCAAAAGAGGGGAAGGAGCCGGAGGAATAGGGGGATAGGGCGAGGGATATCCTGCAGATGAGGGCCACGCCACCGCCATGACGGTTGGGTCGAGGAGCATGGTGGAATGTGTAGTTGGGTGGTGTGGCTTCAACAAGGGGGAAAGTGTCGCCTGGGGTGATCCAAGTCTCCGTCAGGGCCATGATGTCAACGTTCTCACCAAGGATGAGATCGTTGATGGCCAGTGCCTTGTTGCAGACAGAGCGGACATTTTGGAGGCCGATGCGGAAAAAGCAGTTGGCCGAGTGGTGTGAGGGGGGGCTGGGATGGTCGGCGGGGAGGGTGGGGATCTGAATAAGGGAGGAGAGGTTGACCCCCCGGGTTTGTGTCCGGTAAGGCTGACGGTGATGGTGGGGGACAGGGCACTTGGTGTGACTGCTATTGGACAGCCAGCGCCGAGTGCCACGGTGAGCCCGACGGAGGATTCCAATACTGGAACAGAGGGAAGCGGTGGGAGGGTCGAGCAGGGACAGTAAACGAGGAGGGCGAAGAGAAAGAAGGGTAGAGAAAAAATAACGGAGAGGGGGGGTTGGGGGGAAAAGCTTGAATAGGGGGAGGGAAGCTCGGGTCGTGGCGGCAGCCATATTGCGCACGCGGGAGACCAGGAGCGAGGGTCAATGGGGCGGCATCATCCCAAGGGATATGAGGCCGGGCTGGGGGATGCAGAGGCGTTGCGGTCTGAAGCCTGACCGGGGCTGCGGCCGAGGCTGGGGCTGTGGGTTTTAGGGCCAGTTGCCGGGGCTGCGTGTGTCCGTGCTATGGGTCGCCGCGTCGAGGCTGGAGCCGGGACCAGGGCCGTGAGTCTCGTGGCTGTGGGTCTTGGAGCCGGGGCTGTGTGTCACAAAGCCGTTGGTCGCGGGGCTGGTCTTGGAGCCGGGGCTGTGTGTCGCGGGGCTGGTCTTGGACCCGGGGCTGTGTGTCGCGGGGCTGGTCTTGGAGCCGGGGCAGTGTGTCACGAAGCCGTTGGTTGCGGGGCTGGTCTTGGAGCCGGGGCTGTGTGTTACGGAGCTGGAGCCAGTTGTGCGGGTTCTGGGGATGTGGCTGTGGCTGGGTCTGGGTCTGGGGCCAGGGGTCCTCGGACTGTGGCCGGAGCCGGGGCTGTGAGTCTCGGGGCTGGAGCCAAGTCTGTGGCTGTAGGTCTTGGGGCTGGGGATGGTGCCGGGGCTGCTGGTCGAAGGGCTGTGGGTCAGGTCAGGTCGAGCAATCTCTGCCATATGCTCTTAATGCACAGAGACAGAGGCAGCTCTAGACCCGTGTGTCCCTCTCGCCGCCATTTTAAAACACAAAATAAGGCACCATATCAAATGGAAGGGTTATTATTATAGTTATTTTTGTTAGCATTATTATTCTCCTGCTTCCCTACAAGGGGGCCTGTTTAAACTTCGACGTAGGAGTGTTTGCTGACCTTCACTTTTTGTAATATATATTGCCATAAAATCTGAAAGCTTTGCCACCAAATCTGGCAAATATAAGGCAAGCTTTCTCAAATAAAATTGAGATAAACCTTGAAGAAGGCATGGGAGTGAGCAAGGTGAAGGGACTGTGGGATGAAGTTCCAAAAGATGGAGGTAGAGAGGCTGAAGAGACTGATGGTGGGGCGGGTAAGGCGTGGTAAGTCAGGCGACTTACAGTGTACGGCAGTGTGCGGCTGCCGATATATCGATATATCGCTAAAACCCGATATAATTTTCATATCGATACGCTGATATAGGCATTTTAAAAATATCGCTATATTGAAAAATCTATATATCGAGGTAAAAAATCAGAATGCTGCACACTGAATTACAAGACCCAGAATGCTCATCTCTATACACAATGCACAGACCAAGGTGCAAAGCCGCCATATTGTATTCATAGTCCTCGAATACAATATACAGGTATGCAAGGGGTGGTGGGGGAGAGAGATGGCTGGGGGGGGTGGGGTGAGGGGGAGAGAGACGGCTGGGGAGATGGGGAGAGAGACGGCTGGGGGGGGGTGAGGGGGAGAGAGACGGCTGGGGGGTGGGTGTGGGGGAGAGAGACAGCTGGGGGGGTCGTGAGGGGGAGAGGGACGGCTGGGGGGGGCGGGGAAGTGGGAGAGAGACGGCTAGGGGGGGGCGGGGGAGGGCGAGGGGGAGAGAGACGGCTGGGGGGGGCGGGGGAGGGGGAGAGAGACGGCTGGGGGCGGGAGGGGGAGAGGGACGGCTGGGGGTGGGTGGGGGAGGGGGAGAGAGACGGCTAGGGGGGGGCGGGGGAGGGGGAGAGAGACGGCTGGGGGGGTCGGGGGAGGGGGAGAGAGACGGCTGGGGCGGGGGAGGGGGAGAGAGACGGCTGGGGGGGAGGGGGAGAGAGACAGCTGGGGGTTGGGTGGGGGGAGAGACGGCTAGGGGGGGTGAGGGGGAGAGAGACGGCTGGGGGGGGGGTGAGGGGGAGAGAGACAGATGGGGGGGCGGGGGAGGGGGAGAGAGATGGCTGGGGGGGAGGGGGAGAGAGACGGCTGGGGGGGTGGAGGGGGGGAGACAGCTGTGGGGGGATGAGGGGGTGAGAGACGGCTGGGGGGTTTGGGGGGGGAGAGACACAGAGACACAGACAGAAAAACACAGAGATGGAGAGAGTGAGAGACACAGAGAGAGAAATATATTTACCTCCTGAGGAGATGGGCCCCGAATGCGCGCGCACCCCGAATGCGCACGCACCCGGAACGTGCATGCACTCCGAATGCGCGCGTACTCGGTAGCCGCGCGCGCATGCGTAGTACGAAAAACCCGAAAATATCGATATTTTGGTATATCTCGATATGAGCCCATCGATATATCTAAATCGGAAAATTTCCATATCGACGGACCCTAGTATGGACATATTTAATTAGCACTATATAAAACATTCTGATTGATTTGGTAAATATAATTGTGTTGTTGTTGTACCTCTTGGTGGTTAGAGCACTCGCCTAGAGGACCTGGTGTGATTCCCGGATGGGGCAATACTTTAGGCAAGTTTTGTTACACCACACGTGTGTCTGTTTACCTAACAGGAGATAGCAATTCGGTTATTAGTTGATTGGCTTTTCAGGGGGGTAATAATTCCTTAAAAAAACATATATTCAAAAAAATTCACCTGACAGTATATATTGGGAAGCGGTTTCAGAAGCCTTGAAGAAGTGTTAATAATAATAATAATCCTTGCATTTGATATAGAGCTTTTCACGTCTTCATAGAATCATAGAATCATAGAATCATAGAATTTTACGGCACAAAAGGAGGCCATTCGGCCCATCTAGTCTGTGCCGGCTCTTTGAAAAGAGCGATTCAATCCCATTGCCCTGCCCGCTCCCCATAGCCTAATAGACCCGTTCTTCCTAAATAAAGATCTAATTCCCTTTTAAAAGTTGTTATCGAATCAGCCTCCACCACCTTTTCAGGCAATGCATTCCAGATTCGAACAACTCGCTGAGTGAAAAAATTTCTCCTCAGCTCCCCTCTACTGCGCCTTGAAACTATTTTAAATCTGTGACCACGAGTCACAGATTCACCCACGAGTGGAAATAGTTTTTCTCTATTTGCCCTGTCGAAACCCCTCATGATCTTATAAACCTCTATTAGGTCTCCCCTCAATCTTCTCTGCTCCAGAGAGAATAACCCTAGCCTATCTAGCCTCTCCTCATAGCTGAAGTCCCTCAATCCTGGCACCATCCTAGTAAATCTTCGTTGTACCCTTTCCAATGCCTTCACATCCTTTCTGTAGTGTGGTGACCAGAATTGAACACAGTATTCCAGCTGAGGCCTCACCAAAGTCCTATAGAGGTTAGTCAGCACTTCCTGACTTTTGTACTCTATACCCCTATTTATAAAGCCTAGTATCCCATATGCCTTCTTAACAGCCTTGTCTACCTGTCCTGCCACCTTCAACGAGTCACTAACACAAATCCCCAGGTCTCTCTGTTCCTTCACACCATTTAAAATTGTACTATCTAGCCTATATTGCCTCCCTTCATTTCTTCTCCCAAAATGCATCACCTCACACTTCTCTGCATTAAACTTCATCTGCCATGTGTCTGCCCACTTTACCAATTTGTCTATATCCTCTTGCAGATGGCTACTATCCTCCTCACTGTTTACTATTCTCCCTAACTTAGTGTCATCTGCAAACTTGGAAACTGTACTCCGTACACCCAAGTCCAGATCATTGATGTAGATTACAAACAGCAATGGTCCCAAAACCGATCCCTGTGGCACACCACTGCTCACTTCCCTCCAATCTGAAAAACAGCCGCTCACTACAACTCTCTGCTTTCTGTCTCGCAGCCAGTTGTGGATCCACGCTGCCACTGTCCCTTTTACGCCAAGGGCCTTTAATTTCTTAATAAGTCTCTCATGTGGCACTTTGTCAAATGCCTTTTGAAAGTCCATGTAAACTACATCAACTGCGCTACCATTATCCACCCATTCCGTTACCTCATCAAAAAATTCTATCAGATTTGTAAGGCAAGATTTGCCTTTAACAAATCCATGTTGACTGTCCTTTATTAGCCTATATCTTTCTAAGTGAAGATCTACCTTGTCCCTGATTATGGACTCTAGAATTTTGCCCACTACCGACGTTAGACTGACTGGTCTGTAGTTACCAGGCTTGTCCTTCTGCCCCTTTTTATACAAGGGAGTAACATTAGCTATCCTCCAGTCCTCTGGCACGACCCCTGTGTCCAAGGAAGATTGAAAGATCGTGGCCAGAGTCCCTGCTATTTGCTCCCGTGCCTCACTTAGTAACCTAGGGTGCATCCCATCCGGACCAGGTGACTTATCCACCTTGAGCGACGTCAACCTTTTTAGCACTTCCTCTCTGGTTATAATTATTCTATCCATTTCTCCTACCCTCTCCTCTAATACCATGGCATTGGCTGTATCATTTTCTTTTGTGAAGACAGAGGCGAAGTACTCATTCAGTACATCAGCCATGCCCTCTGCCTCCACAATGAGATTTCCTCCTAGGTCCCTAATTGGCCCCACCCTCTCCTTGACCAACCTTTTACTCTTAATATGTTGGTAAAAAACCTTAGGGTTCCCCTTAATCTTACTCGCTAATTGTTTTTCATGCAGTCTCTTTGCCCCTCTAACTTCCTTTTTTAGTTCTATCCTACACTTCCTATATTCTGCTTGGTTCCCTTCTGAATTTTGTCTTCTAGACATCTCTTCTAGACGTCTGGTACAGAATATTCTGTAAAGTGAATTGACTGTATATTTGTGGGCAAAACGCGGCAGCCAATTGCTCACAGCAGCTTCCCCACAAACAGTTGCATTTGTCAGAATAAAATGACCAATTTATTATTGTTTTATTCGTGAGATTATTGTCAGGCGTATGGAGTAAGGAAACCTGCCCAAGGTTTCACCCTGCCTGGAATTGAATCCAGGTCTCGTGCTTGCAAGGCGAGTGCTCTAACCACTGCGTTACAGGCATTATCATGAAGTTCTTTGTATCTCATTCTTGACAAAGTACAGTAGAAGCTCGTTTATCCATGACTCGATGAACTGGCATTTCCGTATAACCGGGAAGCCCCAAAAAAAGTCTCCATTCGATAGACCGGAATTTATCCAGAACAATAGCGGTGGAGCATTTGTAAATGCATAAATAATAACATAGTAACAGAATATTGTATTGGTACTTATTGTTAAAACTATTCTCTTGCGCTTCTCACCTTTGCTGGTAGATGCTGCGCTTGAAGCCATGATGCTGTGGTTGAGGTTTATAGTCCGGCGATTCTTTTTAAAATGGAGGACGCCAAGCGGGTGAAAAAAACGGAGCACGACTTTAAAGTCTTACTAGCGGCAAGCCGATAACCCTAGCCGATAACCCACATTGTCACCCAGGTGCAGTATTACGGTTTGTCGCTAGTAGAGTCGAGAATTATCGGCTTGCCGCTAGTAAAATCGCGCTGCCATTTTTTTCACCCGCACGGCATCCTCCATTTAAAAAAGAATCGCTGGACTGTAAACCTCAATCAGTAAAGGTGAGAAGTGCGAGAGAGTAGTTTTAACAATAAGTACCAATACAATATTCTGTTATTATCTGTTATTATTTAGTCTGGTGTGTGGTGTGTGTTTAAAAAAAACGTAAATTTTGTGTGGTGAATTTTTGCCGTGGGCCGCTCGAATATCCAGTAGGCGCTTTAACCGGTATTGACCAGGTCCCGTGGGTGCTGGATAAACAGGCTTCTACAGTAAATTTTTTAGATTCATTCGACTGAACAAGCCAACTATTATTTCTCATATATGATTTACAGTCTGTGGGTAACTATTTATTTTTGTCAGTCATTTGGCCTTAAGCAGTTTGGAAGATGATTATTTAACTCCTGGAACTTTTTTACTTCCATTTAGTTTAGCTTCCATTGACGAAGAAAATACTTGCATTTTCACAGCAGCTTATCACATTGAAATACAGTACTCTAGCTGACAGGTTTTGAACCCACCGGAGACACAGAAAAAACATAATTTGAATGCATTAATAATCTTTACATTTGATATAGTGCCTTATTACGTTGTTGAGACAAATTTAGCCAAAAAAATGGAACCCTTTATCTGTATGATTGCAGTAAGCTCTTTATATTTACTACAATGCTTTGACAATTTGTTTCTTTACATATAGAATCCTAGAATCATAGAATTTTACGGCACAAAAGGAGGCCATTCGGCCCATCTAGTCTGTGCCGGCTCTTTGAAAAGAGCGATTCAATCCCACTGCCCTGCCCGCTCCCCATAGCCTAATAGACCCGTTCTCCCTAAATAAAGATCTAATTCCCTTTTAAAAGTTGTTATCGAATCAGCCTCCACCACCTTTTCAGGCAATGCATTCCAGATTCGAACAACTTGCTGAGTGAAAAAAATTCTCGTCAGCTCCCCTCTACTTCGCCTTGAAACTATTTTAAATCTGTGACCACGAGTCACAGATTCACCCACGAGTGGAAATAGTTTTTCTCTATTTGCCCTGTCGAAACCCCTCATGATCTTATAAACCTCTAATAGGTCTCCCCTCAATCTTCTCTGCTCCAGAGAGAATAACCCTAGCCTATCTAGCCTCTCCTCATAGCTGAAGTCCCTCAATCCTGGCACCATCCTAGTAAATCTTCGTTGTACCCTTTCCAATGCCTTCACATCCTTTCTGTAGTGTGGTGACCAGAATTGAACACAGTATTCCAGCTGAGGCCTCACCAAGGTCCTATAGAGGTTAGTCAGCACTTCCTGACTTTTGTACTCTATACCCCTATTTATAAAGCCTAGTATCCCATATACCTTCTTAACAGCCTTGTCTACCTGTCCTACCACCTTCAACGAGTCACTAACACAAATCCCCAGGTCTCTCTGTTCCTTTACACCATTTAAAATTGTACTATCTAGCCTATATTGCTTCCCTTCATTTCTTCTCCCAAAATGCATCACCTCACACTTCTCTGCATTAAACTTCATCTGCCATGTGTCTGCCCACTTTACCAATTTGTCTATATCCTCTTGCAGATGGCTACTATCCTCCTCACTGTTTACTATTCTCCCTAACTTAGTGTCATCTGCAAACTTGGAAACTGTACTCCGTACACCCAAGTCCAGATCATTGATGTAGATTACAAACAGCAATGGTCCCAAAACCGATCTCTGTGGCACACCACTGCTCACTTCCCTCCAATCTGAAAAACAGCCGCTCACTACAACTCTCTGCTTTCTGTCTCGCAGCCAGTTGTGGATCCACGCTGCCACTGTCCCTTTTACGCCATGGGCCTTTAATTTCATAATAAGTCTCTCATGTGGCACTTTGTCAAATGCCTTTTGAAAGTCCATGTAAACTACATCAACTGCGCTACCATTATCCACCCATTCCGTTACCTCATCAAAAAATTCTATCTCAGAAAATAGCTGAAACTCAGGGGAGGACCAATCTATTGGACATTCAACTAGAGGAAGTGAAACGCCTGCTGAAACTAGCACAAACTAAGGAAAGCTGCATGAAGGAAGGTAAGAAGTTTACAGTGCCAGTAGTATTTGGTTTATTAAAAGCCCTATTTTAATTGTGGCTTGACGCCCTCTTAAATTTTGTGAAATCGCAAATCAAGCATTTGCATTGCATTAATCAAAGCCTCAAATACATCAGGGGTTCTTCTCCCTTAATCCTTAGTGCTGTTGAGTCCTCCAGTTTAGTGGTTAGCACACTCGTCTCACAAGGGAGAGGATTGGATTTGATTCCTTGGCAGGGTGCAACATTAGGCAATTTTCCTAACACATGCGCATCTGTTTACCTAGCAATAAGTAGGAATAAGGTTGTTAACCGATTGGTGGATCGCTTTTCCAGTGGTAATAATACTAATTTGGTCACTCAATCTACATTGTTTGTGGAACACTGCTGTGCGTAATTGCCTACAATGTTTCTCCCACAAAATATACAGTTAATTCACTTTACAGTATATTCTATGAATCAATTTGTGTTGAGCTAACACATGTTACTCTCAGTACCTCTTTGGATGTTACTCTGTTTTCTGCTTCCCACCTGTTGCTTCTAAATTTTATTTGATGCTAATTTCTGAGTTCTCATGGTTTCAGCCTCAAGATAAAACATGTGGAGTCCTGTAGTTTAGCGGTTAGAGCATGTGCCAGAGGACCCGGAATTGTTTCCCGGTCAGAGCGAAATGTTAGGCAAGATTTCTTACTCCATAAGACTCTGTTTACCAAGCAGTAAGTAGGAACCCGGTTGTTAGTCGATTGGCGGATCACTTGCTTGTGGGATATTTCAGTGCGCAATTGGCTGATGGGTTTTGCTCACAAAATATACGGTCAATTCACTTTACAGTATATTCTGGGAAGTCCTTTGAAACTCTCACATTTTCATAAGTTGCTATATCAAATGCAAGGGTTAATATGATTACGGTATGTACTTTTAAAAGGCAAGTTGAAGATAAGAATTTGAGCTAAGCAGGATTTTGTAGTTGGGTTGTTACCTCTCAGATTGTTTTCTAGGCTCTACCTCCTCTCACCTTAAACCCTACTTCTCTACCTCTCAAATTCTCTAATTTGTTTTATCTCTTAACCCTTCACATTTTTTTCTGTGTATCATGTTGTGCTTTATACTTTAATGATTCCCTATAAATGCAGTCACTTTATAGCTAAATCCTATGAAGCTTTTTCAAACGTCTAAACACCCAAGTTGCAATATCAAATACAATGATTAATATTATCTTTAGTCATTTTTAATTAACTTTTATATTTGAAATCGTAAAATTGGTGAAATTATTTATATTTTCACAATTTAAGGCTGAGACTGTGAAGTAACATTTCTCGACTCCATCAATACCTCACCCACAAAGCCAGTGAAACCCTCATCCACGCCTTCATTACATCCTGGCTCGATTATGCAAATGCCTTGCTGGTCGGCCTCCCCAAGTCTCCCCTCCACAGGCTGCAGTTAATCCCAAACTCTGCAGCCCATGTCCTCTACCATTCCAAACGTTGGGACCCCATCTCCCCCATCCTTGCCCGACTCCCATTGGCTTCCCATCATCCATAGGATCCAATTCAAGATCCTGGTCCTCACATATAAAGCCCTCAACAACCTCGCCCCCTCCCCCCCTACATCTGTGACATGCTATCCCTTTACCAACCTGCCTGCCCCCTCCACTCAGCAGACTCTGGCCTGCTCCATGTTCCCCGACCCATCCGCCCAACCATAGGCGGGCGAGACTTTACTCACTCTGCTCCCAACCTCTGGAACTCCATCCCGAAGTACCTCTGCCTCGCACCCTCCCTGGCCTCCTTCAGGTCTCGGCTCAAGACTCTCCTCTTCGATGGTCCCATCGGCGACTCCTTCCCCACCCCCCGTCCTTAGCTCAGGTCTGAAGCAGTAACCTGGCCAGCACCTTGGGATGTCCTCCTGACGTAAAAGGCGCTGTTGTGGGTAGGAGGATAGGATAGGGATAATATAGACTAAAAAGCATATTCAGCAGAAAGCAATGAATTAAATTCAGAACCTGAATTAAAAGTGAACAACGACAAAGTCTGAAAAGCAAGATAAAGGCATACGGATAAGAGCCTGTTCTAATAACAAATTGTCTCAAGGATAACAGCTCATTCTTTCTAGACAGGACAAAGAGAATAACACATTCTTTTATTTGGGACATAGTCCAGGTAAGGTCAATGGTCATTTTCAGAAAATAGTATAATTGGGCTCAGGTCCAGAAAGTAGGAAGAGAAGGAGAGAGGGTACTACTGCTTGGTGTGAGTGTAACGGAGAATTGACCATAGTACTGAACGAGACCTGGATAAATCAACCTTCTGCAGAATTCACTGGGTATTAGTATCATTTTACATCATATGTTGTATGTGAACCTATCATTTATGAATTTACCATTACATAATAATCTTTAATCATTTGTGTATCTCTTAAATCATACTTTTGTAATAAAATCATTTACATCTTTACCAAAGCTTGTTGGGTCCTGACTCTTGGGATCTGAAATCCCAACAAATTGGCGACCATGAAGGGACCCAAAAGTGAATGATTCTGTTTCAGTAAGAATATAAAAGTAAACCTCAAAATATAGCTAGAGACTATTCAAACAGCGAGGACAAAGGAGTCGGTAGAAACACGCAAAACTAAGACATAGAATATTATTGACCAAGGGATAGAGCGACCCCAATAATAATATTAAGTCAAAAGTGGTGTAACACTCCAAGCACGCAAAAGGGGACTGAAAGGTATTATTTAAATATATATATTAAGTCAAAGCAGTGTTTTGCCTCGCAAATGAAATGGATCTGAAGCAAAACAAGGAGGAAAGGCTAAAAGAGAGTTTCAAACGAAGGTTAAAGAAATATGAGGACAAGCTGTGCTGGGCCGCTGGCCAGGATGCAGATTCCTCTAAGGTAACATTGACATAGATAGAGACACGTACCAACTATCATGGATAGAAACAAAAGTAGTCAAGGTCAGTTTAGATCAGGCGGCAGACAATGTAAAGCCTTCTTCAAGTACATCACCTGGGCCAGAGCTCAAGTTAAGGGGGAGGTACAAAGTAAACTAAAAGAGTAAGCCGAATCTAATGAATGGAAGGTAGAATTTACTGCAACCATTGACTGTGGGCAGTTTGTATGTTGCTGCTGTTGTTGTTATAAATATACAGTCACTTCACTTTACAGTATATTCTGTGAAGCGCTTTGGTCGATAAGATGTGAAAAGCGCTATATCAAATGTAAGGATTATTATTATACCCCAATTTGGGATTATCTGTTCCAAGCCGATCTATGCTTCTTAAACCCAAGTAGAAAAATAGAGACCAGACATTTGAGAGGAATTCTTACAATTCTTAACCACAGTAAAGTGGTTAGGTGTTGTAACCCTAACCCTAACCCAATTGTTAGGGTTACAACACCGAACCACATTCTTGGGTGTGATTTATACAGGTTGGTATCACACCTTCCATCATCAGCCTACCATCATATTGGGAGTGATACCCAACAAAAATAAATTACTTTTAAATGTACAGGCTACAATTAAATGGAAGCTGCAGTTTCTGCTTTTCCAGTTTCTGCAATGCAGTTTGCAGTTTCTGCAATGCTGGAATACATTGTCTGAAAAGGTGGTGGAAGCCGATTCGATAACAACTTTTAAAAGAGAATTAGGAATTTAGGAAGAGCAGGTCTGTTAGGTTGTGGGGAGAGAGCTGGGCAATAGGATTGAGTTGCTCTTTTCAAAGAGCCGGCACTTAGATGGGCTGAATGGCCTCCTTTTGTGCCATATGGTTCTATGATTCTATGAGAAACTGTCTGTCCAGATCTAGAACTGATGATTTTTAGTTTTTATTTATGAAAAGCAAATTGTATCGCACATAACATCATCTTAATAATATAATAATAATAATCCTTGCAGTTGATACAGCACTTTTTGGGTCTTCCAGACGTCTCAAAGCGCTTCACAAAATATACAGTATTGCAAATGTGAATTGACTGCATTTTGGTGGGTAAAACACACAAAAATAATACAACAATACTAATTAGTATAACAATAATAATCCTTGCATTTGATATAGTACTTTATCACATCTTAGAGAAATGTGGTAGCCAATTGCGTATAGCAGTATCCAAGAAACAATCATGGATTGAGTTACTATTACCCTATTATTTTGTTGTTGTTGTCCCCCAGAAAAATGATCTGCCAACCAACTCATACTCGGGTTCTTACTTACTGTGAGGTAAACAGAGGCTAAACTTGCCTAATGCTTTGCCCTGCCCAGGAATCAAACCCAGGTCCTCTTGCTTGCGAGGCGAGTGTTCTATCCAATACGCCAAAGGACTACAATCTGCAGGAGATTGCCCTAATGAATGACTTGTACTGTTTTAATCTCTGAGATTAATCTGCACAAACATGTTTTGTATGCCTGTCAGGATTGTTTTTAACAAGTTAGAATGATGTTGAATGTTAGTTACGTTTTTACATCTGCCTTTCAGAATGTACTATGCTGCACAGAATGATAGAAGGACTACAGAGTACCATCCAGAACCAATGTGATGTCAGAGGTAAATGATTTTGAGCGTCTTTGATCCAATATATTCCAATACGTGATAAAGAGAATATTCATAGATTCATAGATTCATAGAATTTTACGGCACAAAAGGAGGCCATTCGGCCCATCTAGTCTGTGCCGGCTCTTTGAAAAGAGCGATTCAATCCCACTGCCCTGCCCGCTCCCCATAGCCTAATAGACCTGTTCTCCCTAAATAAAGATCTAATTCCCTTTTAAAAGTTGTTATCGAATCAGCCTATAGGTTCTCTTTAATTTAAGGACTCCATTTCCTCTTCTTCAAGATGCCACAGTTTTGCCCACAAAATATAGCCAATTCACTCTACAGTTTACTCTGTGAAAAACTTTGAGACGTTTCAGAAGTTACCTTTTGTCATTTTTAGTCAGGTTGGGACCTCAGAGTGTGTTGGCACGTTGCTAGAATTGAATCAGCTAAAATTATGCAGCTTGCCATTGAGCACCTTGACAAGTCTTCAGTGCCTTCGGACATCCTACCAATGTGAAAGGTGCTATACAAATGTAATTAGTCGTTGTTGCTTTAAATACTTTGAGACATCCTCTTGACATGAACAGAGGTGTGTGGAGTAAGAAACTTGCCCAATGTTTTGCACTAAGCAGGAATCCAACCCAGGTTCTCTGATTTACGAGGTGAGTACTCTAACCACTAAGCTACAGATTCAATAGTATTTTCTCTAGCTAGGACCACCCTATGAACCTGCCTGCCCCCTCCGTTCAGCAGCCTCTGGGCTGTTCCATGTCCCCTGCCCGACCCGCCCTACCATCGGTGGACGGGCTTTCAGCCTCTCTGCCCCCATACTCTGGAACTCCATCCCATAGTCCCTTCGCCTCCCTTCCTCCCTTGCCTCCTTCAAGGCTGGTCTCTTCAATCGTGCCTTCTGCTGCCCTCTCAACTTTCTCCCTCCCCTCCTAACTCTTTCCTGCCCCTCCCCCTCTCCCTTGCTCAGGTCCTGACCTGATTGTTCAGTGCCTTGGGACATCCTTCCCATGTGTAAGGTGCTCTATAAATGTAATTTTATTGTTGTTGTTAGGGTGTTGGCTTGCACCATTAACAGAAATAAGACCTTCTTCTTTGACCATGTCACTCATACCACTTGACTCCAACCCCAGGCTTGGTGCCAATTGGAGACTCGCCTTACAAGTGTGAGACCTGTGTTCAAATCCAGACAGGTCAGGGCGAAACCTTGGAAAGTTTCCTTACTCCACATGTCTAATAATAATGAATCCCCCCAAAATCAATAACAAATTGGTCATTTCAATCCATTATGGGACACTGCTGTGCGCAATTGGCGCTGCATTTCGCCCACAAATATACAGTATATTCTGTGAAGCACTTTGAGAGGTCTAGAAGATGTGAAAAGCACTATATCAAATGCAAGGATTATTATTTATTATAATCCTGCACTGTCCAGCACCATGGGACTTCAGCCTGATGTGCAAGATGCTATATAAACACAATGGTTGTTGATCAGTGAGGGAAAAATCGCTATACCAATCTACCCTCTAAATCCTGCCTATGAGCCAGGCTGGTTGTTCTTTCATTAGTAATGCCCAAGAATAATATGAACCCACCTGGTCCAAGAACCAGATGATGGAGACCACCACAGAGGATTGACTATATTCCAGCATTCTGTTGTGAAGAACAGACCCCCACACTTGTACACAAAGCAATGCAGGAATTGAGTCACCATATATAAGATTTCCCCACTGCACCAATACAACAACTACAAAATTACATTTGCGGAGATGGTTAAGAGGAGCCTTAATAGAAGTCTTCAAAATGATGAGGGGGTTCAATAGGGTGAAGAAGGCAAAACTGTTTCCACTGGCTAGTGGATCGGTAACCTAAATTAAGATTAAGATAGTTGGTAAAAGAACCAGAGGGAAAATGGGGAAAATTTGTTTCACACAGTGAGTTGTTCGTATCTGGATTGCATTGTCTGCAAGGATGGTGGATAGAAAAGTGGATACATGTTTGGCAAGGACAAATTTGCAAGGCTATGGGGAGAGAGTGGCGAGGGCTTCGGTCAGCTCTTTCAAAGAGCTGGTATGGGCACGATGGCCAAATGGCCTCCTTCTGTCCTATATGATTTCACCCACAAATACACAATCAATTCACTTTACAGTATATTCTGTGAAATGCTTTGAGACGTCTGGAAGACATGAAATGCGCTACATCAAATGCAAGCATCATTATTATTATGATTATATACAGTACTAGTGAAAATGCATAGATCATTGTTTCTATCAATGCTATGGTGCCATCTTCTGGAACGTGAAGATATTGCAGCTACTACTTTCAGTCCATTGAAACCTCGATTATCTGGAATGGTTGGTCCCACTCACTGCCCAGTTTGCTGGTATTTAGAACCTACCTAGAAATGCCCGAGGAAGCTTAAGTTTAGAGATTTGAGGGGTGATCTGTCCTTACTGTCCAGCATCTTGCCTGAAAGGATGGCAGACGCCGATTCAATAACAACTTTTAAGAGAGAAGTAGATATTTAGGGAAGACAGGTTTGCAGGGCTATGGGGAGAGTGTGGGTAAGTGGGATTGATTTGGACAGCACTTTCTTAATGAGGCGGCACAGATATGATGAGCAGAATGGCCTCCTTCTGTGCTGCATAATTCTACATTTTTATGAAACTGGGAACCTCCTCAGAGAAATGAGGTGCAATAAATAGGTTATGTCACTCCAAATGGGGGCGCAACTGGACAAAAGTGATCCCAATCTTTCTTCCGCTGGCTGAGTCTGTCATCGGCCATGACAGTAGGGGCTGTTCTGAGCCCGGACGAGTACTGGACAAGTCCACTGTTCTTCGACAGATCCAATAGGGTATCAACAACAAAATTACATTTGTATAATGCTTTTCACATCATATAATTGGGGTCTGGGGGAAGGGAAGCATTATCCAGAGTTAGCGTCAGACTCAACAGGCAGCTGATGGGGAGACTCTGTCTTGGGCGATAGCTGCAGGAACGCATTACCTGGAACCTGAATTTGTGAATGTGCATGCAGTTCCTAGAATCCACCTTGCAGAGGCAAGCAACTGCTACTTACACTCCACATCTCCATATCAATTGCTACCATCTTCCAGTCTGAGCTGTGGTTGGGAGGTGGTATGTGAAATCTCCTTGGAGCTGAAATGGACTGAAAGATTTAGCTAATAAGGGAGCAAAGATAATGGATCCAGAACAGGTAGCTCCAGGTCCCAGCTAACACCACATACATGATTGGTAAAGATCAGGAAAATAGGTATAGAGTATAGATCAGAGTACAAGAGTAGGGAGCAACAGGGGCAGGGACAAGAGCAGAACAGAACATGGAATAGATTTAGAGCTGAAAGCTATAGGGGGATGCTAGCACCAGCACAGACATGATCGGGAAGGGCCGGATACAATAATGAGTTCCAGTGTGGGATTGACTTCCATTCTGAGGCAGTAAATTAAGTGTAAATTGATTAAAAACTTGATTGAAATATTCATTTTCAATAGGGACTTCAATTTTGGCTTGGTGTGAATTGTTTGTTTAAATAATACTGCAATATGTATACTAGTACTCTATTTCATGTTTGAAAAAAAATATCTTCATAAGATCTATCTTTACAGGTGAAAATGAACAATTTAAAAAATGTGTTCAGGCTCTGGAACAGAAGATCCAAGCAGCAGAGGAGGTAGTATTCTGCAAAATGTAACTACACTTAGACTCTGATAATTAAATCTAATGACTTCAAGAAATCTAACGCCTTCAAGATCCTAACACTGATGTTCAAATCCCTTAACACTCTGGCACCTCTCATCAACACCTTACAATATCTTCACTCCTGCGGATCTCAACTCCTCAACCTCCCTGGGCTCTCCCTCAGACTCACTGAACCACGGCGCAATCCAAGCATCTGGTTTGATGCCAAGCTGTCCATCCTCTCCCACGTCTGGTCCCTGACTAGGACAACCTTCTTCCTCCTCCACCGCATTTCTCATCCCAGACCATACAACAACAACCACAAAAATGCACTGCTAGAGTGCCTTGCATGTCCTAAGGTGCTGAACAGAGGGAGTGGACAGGTTGATAGGGGCTCAGCAGGTCAGGGAGGTAGGAGGAGGCAAGGCCATGGAGGGCCTTGAAAGTGAGAACCAGGATCTTGAATTCAGGGACAATAATTCGATCCTCTGAGGAATGGGGAACCAGTGGAGCTGGGCAAGAGTGGGGGTGATGGGGTTGCGGAGCCTGTCGCGGAAGAGGACACAAGCTGCAGAGTTTTGGATGATCTGCAGCTTGTGGAGGCAAGAGTTGAGGAGGCCTACAAGGAGAGAGTTACTGTAGTCGAGCCATGACGTGAAAAACGCTTGTATAATGGTTTCAGCAGCCTAAGGGGTAGGGCAGTGATGGAGACAGGCGATGATGTGAAGGAGGTGGAAGGCAGTGACATGGATCTGTAGGAGGAAGGATAATCCAGGGTCAAACACGACATCCACATTCCTAATGGCTTGGTTAAATTGAATGTGCATCCATGGATGCTGATGCAGAGCTGCCAACTAGTATGTTTTTACCGTATTTAGTATGATAAATTAAAGTAAATACAGCAGTACGATTACTACGTTAAAATACGTTTTTTGGAAAATCCGAATTTTGGAAATTCGATGTCCTTGTCTCTGTCTCAGTCTCCCTCTCTCTCTCTCTCTCTCTGTGTGTCTCTTTCTCTCTCTTTCCGTGTCTCTTTCCCTTTCTCTGTTTGTCTCGGTCGCTCTCTCTCTTTTTCTCTCTCTGTCTCCCTCTGGTGTCTCTCTCTCTGTGTCTCTTTCTCTCTCTGTGTTTGAGTCTCTGGCTGTCATAATAACAACAACAACAACAACTTTGATTTATATAGCGCCCTCGACGCCGGACGACATCTCAGAGCGCTTCACAGTAGCGGATCCCAGGACCAAGCCAGGGGCAAGGGCAGGAAGGTGACCAAAAGTTTGGTCGAAGAGAAAGGTCTTCAACTGTGACCTGAAACTGGGAAGAGAGGGGGCGAGGCGAAGCGAGTGAGGAAGGGAGTTCCAGAGCCTCGGGGCATAGTGGCTAAAGGCATGGCCACCGAGGGTGGAGCGGTGGATTCGGGGGGACATGGAGGAGGCCAGACCCAGAGGAGTGAAGGCAGCGGGTGCTGGTTTGGGGGGAGAGGAGATCAGAGAGGTGGGGGGGGGGGGCAGAGGAGTGGAGGGATTTGAAGACAAGGGTGAGGATCTTGAAGTGGATCCTCTCAGGGACAGGGAGCCAGTGAAGTCTGGCAAGGACTGGGGTAATGGGGGAGCGGAGTTTGGTGCGGGTGAGAATGCGGGCGGCAGAGTTCTGGATTAGCTGGACTCTGTGGATTGTGGTGGAGGGGAGACCGGAGAGGAGGGCGTTGCAATAGTCCAGCCGAGAGGTGACAAAGGCCTGGACCAGGGTTTCAGTGGCTTTTGAGGTGAGGTATTGCCGGAGGTGGTAGAAGGCGGTGCTGGTGAGGGACCGGATGTGGGGGAGGAAGGACAGTCGGGGGTCGAACCTGACGCCAAGGTTGCGCACAGGTTGGGAGAGTTTTAGGGGCCAGGCCGGGAAGGTGAATGGAGACGTTGACGAGAGCCAAGGAGTATGGCCTCCGTCTTGTCAACATAATCTCACTCACAGTTTTGCTGATGTTCAACAGTGTAAAAGTTGTCTCTCATTCAGTACTTGATGCCTGACAAGCAGTCCGTCAGGGCACCAGTAATCCTAGAATGGAGGATGGAGGCAGAGAGGTAGAGTTTGGTGTCATCCGCATACATGTGGAAATTGACCCCATGTCTGCAGATGATGCCACCAAGGGGAAGCATGTAGAGGTTGAAGAGGAAGGGACCGAGGACAGAGCCCTGAGGAACACCACACGAGTACCTTAGCCTAAATGGGTTTTTTGAGGAGAGGTGGGATGACAGTGGTGTTCAGTGGGAGTGGATCAGTGCTTGAGGCGAGAGCCAGGTTGATTGGGTCAGCAGCAGGGGGCAGAGGAGGGGGACCAGTAGCTGGGTGGGGAGGGGATCAAGGTGGTGAACTTCATCTGGTGATTGTGGTTGAGAGACAGGAGGTAGAAATGGGTTACAAAGGAGTGTAAGAAGTGGGGAGTGGCAGGAGCCATGGACTGAGGGAGAAGGCAGAGTTGGCCTGGGTGGGGTGGAACGGGACAGAGTTGGGGGTGGGAAGGATGATACAACCAAGCAGATTTTTTCAATCATTGAGTCAAAGAATTCTAGGACCTCTTCACATTTGGCGTTTGATGTGAGGAGAGAGGGTGCACAGAGGAGCTGATGAGCAATAGAAAATATCATCTTTGGCTAGAGGATGACTTTGGAATAAAAGTCAGTTTTGGCCTGTGATGGGAGAGGCGGTAGGTGCGGAAGTGCTCGAGTCACAACTTACATGAATTGTGAGTCCGGATTTCTGCCATCTGGGTTTGGACGTCTGGGTTTGTGTTTTGAGTACGCGGAGATGAGTATTGTACCAAGCGGAAGGGGTGGGTTTGAGGCAACCCTGGATATCAGGGGAGCCAGGGAATTGAAGGTTGTGGCTACATCAGAATTGCTGTGAGTGGAGGGCCAGAGGGAGAGGACGTCAGGGGAAGAAAGAGCATTTGTGAGGGACTTGGGGAAGCTTTTCGTTTGGTGTGGAGAGGGTGAGTGATAGGACAATTGGGGTGGTTGCTCTGGAACAACCAATGCCGGAAGCCACAATATCCCTCTCATAGGATGCCAAGATTGGAAATGAGGGAGGTAATTGTGGAGTCCAGGAGAGAGAGAAGGGGAGGAGGGTGGTAGGAGAAAAGGAATTAGTGGAGTTGGGGAAACAGAAACATTTTCAACAGGAGTGGCTTGCGTCAACTTCAAGGCTCTCCTGATTGGCTCGTGCCAGCGCCTTCACACATCAGGCGCTGGCAGCATCAACCTCTTCCACACTCCACCTCACCAAGCCAGTCAGGAACGTAGGTGTCTTGTTCGATCCTCAACTGTCTTTCCTCCCCCACATCCAAGCTATGACCTGCTTTGCATTCTCTCATCTCCACAATATTGCCTGACTCCGCACCTACCTCACCCCTCAGGCTACTGAAACTCATTCCATAGCTTCATCGCATCCAGGCTCGACTATGCTGATGCCCTCCCTGCTTATCGGGTTTTCCCAACTCCTCCCTCCGTAGCCTGTAGATCATCCAGAACTCTGCAACACATGTCCTCTCCTGCATCATCTCCCCCATTCTCGCCCGATTTCATTGGCTTCCCATCACCCAGAGGATTCAATTCCAAATCCTTGTTCTCACCTTTAAAGCCCTCCATGGCCTTGCCCCACTCTACCTCTGCAACCTCCTAACCCCCTACCAATCTGCTCACTTTCTCTGCTCAGCGGACTCCTTCCTGCTCGATGTCCCCCGACCTATTCACCTCACCATCAACGGGCAAGCTTTCAGCTATGCTGCCCCTAACCTTTGGAATTCCATCCTGCAATCTCTCCACCTCACCCCATCCCTGACCTCCTTCAAGTCCCGCCTCAAGACCCTCCTCTTTGACTGACCCATTGGTCACCCAATATAGTCTAGATAATACAATTTTAAATGGTGTGAAGGAACAGAGAGACCTGGGGATTTGTGTTAGTGACTCGTTGAAGGTGGCAGGACAGGTAGACAAAGCTGTTAAGAAGGCATATGGGATACTAGGCTTTATAAATAGGGGTATAGAGTACAAAAGTCAGGAAGTGCTGACTAACCTCTATAGGACTTTGGTGAGGCCTCAGCTGGAATACTGTGTTCAATTCTGGTCACCACACTACAGAAAGGATGTGAAGGCATTGGAAAGGGTACAAAGAAGATTTACTAGGATGGTGCCAGGATTGAGGGACTTCAGCTATGAGGAGAGGCTAGATAGGCTAGGGTTATTCTCTCTGGAGCAGAGAAGATTGAGGGGAGACCTAATAGAGGTTTATAAGATCATGAGGGGTTTCGACAGGGCAAATAGAGAAAAACTATTTCCACTTGTGGGTGAATCTGTGACTCGTGGTCACAGATTTAAAATAGTTTCAAGGCGCAGTAGAGGGGAGCTGAGGAGAAATTTTTTCACTCAGCGAGTTGTTCGAATCTGGAATGCATTGCCTGAAAAGGTGGTGGAGGCTGATTCGATAACAACTTTTAAAAGGGAATTAGATCTTTATTTAGGGAGAACGGGTCTATTAGGCTATGGGGAGCGGGCAGGGCAGTGGGATTGAATCGCTCTTTTCAAAGAGCCGGCACAGACTAGATGGGCCGAATGGCCTCCTTTTGTGCCGTAAAATTCTATGAATCTATGAATCTATGAATCTTCTATATGTCTCAAAGCGCTTCGCAGAATATAGTGTAGAATGGATTGACTATATCCAGCTCCTCCCTTCACAGGCTGCAGATCATTCAGAATTCTGCAGCTCATGTACTCTCCCGCACCAGGCTTCGCGACCACATCACTCCCACCCTCGCCCGTCTCCATTGGCTTCCCATCCCTCAGAGGATCCAATTCAAAGCCATTCACGGCCTTGCCCCCGCCTATCTCTCTGACCTACTGTCTCCCTATCAGCCTCCCCGTCCCCCCCGTTCAGCAGCCTCAGGCCTGCTCCGCGTCCACCCTCCAACCATCGGTGGCCGGGCTCTCAGCCTCTCTGCTCCCACACTGTGGAACTCCATCCCGCAGCCCCTCCCCCTCGCTTCCTCCTTTTCCTCCTTCAAGGCCGGTCTCAAGACCTTCCTCTTCGACCACGCCTTCGGCTGCCCAACTAACTGTCCCCCCTCTCCCCCTTCTCCTTCCCCTACCCCGACCCTCCCCCCCCCCCCCCCCCCCCCCCATTTGGGTCCCGACCTGACTATTCAGCGCTTTGGGACGTCCTCCCAACTTGAAAAGTGCTTTTTTGTTGTTATTATATGTATGTGAGAAACACGGCAGCCAATCGTGCACAGCAGTGTCCCACAAACTCGTGGATTGAAATGACCAAATTATCATTTTTTTTTTCAAATTGCTGTTGAAAATCTTGTGTCCTCTCCCACACCAAGTTCTGTGGCTCCATCACCCCCACCACGGCTCCATTGGCTCTCCAGAGGATAGTTATATAAATGCAAGTTGTTGAATTTAAAATTGTCTTGCTCGCGCCTTCAAGACCTTGCTCTTTTCTACTGCTGTGATCTGCTAACCCCATGTTAATCTCCCTCCTCCCTCCACTGAGCTGCCCCACCCTTTGGACCTCCATCCCACATTCGATTTGCCTTGCTCCCTCCCTTACCACCTTCATGGCACATCTCAAGATCCTCCTCTTAACTGCACTGTCAGCCATCCTCCAACCCCTACCCTCTCTGCCCTCGGCACCTCCTGATTCCAACTCCCAGCCCAGCTCCAAATCTGTGACCATCCAGAGCCTTGCAGCATCCTCCCAACATGAACATTGCTATACATGTAATCTGTTGCTGTTGTGATTCAAGGAAAAGAAAAGCCGTATTGAGATGTTGGTGATAGAGATCAAAACAATGGAACAGAAACACAAGGTAGAGCTTGCAGAAATTCAACAGGATATGAGCAGAAAATGTAAGTACAATAACAACAAATGGATATTGTCAATATTAAGAAATCGGAAATGTCAGTGTATCGTAGACAGCAAACACCTGTTAACAAAAACAAAGACAGAAAGGGCTGGGAACACTTAACAGGTCAGGCAGCATCCATGGAGAAAGGAAAGTGAGTCAACGTTTCAGGTCAAAACGTTGACCTTTCATCAGAACTGGAGCATGCTGAGAGGGAGAAGCTTTTGTGGCTAACAGAGAGCGGGTGATGTTCACCTATTATCAGTTTCTCAGGATAGTGAATGTCAGTGTATCTCAGAAAACAGTTAGGAAACAAAAATGGATCTAATTATAGTATTTGGTATTAAAGATCCCATGGCATTCTTTGAAAATAGATCATTTCCTTTGGGTTCAATCCCCACTTCAGGTCTTGGAACTCAGATAGCCCTTTGGCACTCCAATTTAGTGCTGTATTGTTGGAGGTGCCATCCTTCAGAAGAGGATTTTAAACCAAGACTCTATCATTGTTCAGGTGGATGTTAAAGATCTCATGGCACTATCACGGGAAAAAAGAAAGGAATTTCTTCCGGTGACATGGCCAGCAGTCCCTGCAATAAAATTGGTCACTCACTTTGTGGCTGTTTGTGGGACTTTGCTGTGCACACCTTGGCAGATGTGTTCACTCACAGAACAAACAGACACTGAAATGTCTTTGAAATGTTGTCCCAACATGAAAGGCGATATAGCAAATGTGAGAATTATTATTATTATAAGTTTTCTTTGCTGGTATTGAACTTTTACTTCAGAGCTGAATCTTCATGGATGTCTGTACCTCAGTGGTTAGAGCACTCATCTTACAAGAGAGAGAGCTGGGTGCGATTCCAGCCAGGGCGAAACCTTGGGCAAATTTCCTTACTCCACACACCTAATAATAATCCCTCAAAAACAAATTTGATCATTTCAATCCACGACTGTTTGTGGGACACTGCAGTGCACAATTGGCTGCTGCATTTCACCCACAAATATACAGTCAATTCACTTTATATTCTGTGAAGCGCTTTGAGACGTCTACAAGATGTGAAAAGCGCTATATCAAATGCAAGGATTATTGTTATGATTATTATTATTCTCAGCTCAATCTTCGCGGACCTACCCTTGCCTGGTTCGAATCTTACCTCTCCCACCATCGCCACTTTGTCTCCTCTGCTGGCTTCTTCTCCAGTCCCTACACTGTCATCTGTGGCATCCTCCAGGGCTCTGTCCTTGGCCCTCTCCTTTTCAATATATATATATATATATGCTCCCCTTTGGTGACATCATCAGCAGACATGGGTTCAACTTCCACACGTATACGGATGACACCCAACTCTATCTTTCTGCCTCTACCCGTGATTCCAGGACTACCACTGTCCTGACAGACTGGCTGTTGGACATCAAGTCCTGGTTGAGAGCTAAGAGTTGAATGCCATCAACGAGGCCCTCCTGATTAGCTTGTGCCAACGCCTTTACACATCAGGCATTGGGAGCATCAACCGCCATGGTTGCACACTCCACCAAGCCAGTTAGGAACTTAGGTGTCTTGTTCGATCCTCAACCATCTTTCCTTCCCCACATCCATGCCATGACCTGTTGTGGGATATTGTTGCGAGCAATTGGCTGCGGCATTTCGCCAACAAAATACTGTATAATGTACAGTTAATTCACTTTACAGTATATTCTATGAAGCGCTTTGAAATGTCTTGAAGAGTGACAAAACGCAATATCAAATTGTATACTTATCCTTAATTGTCACATACCACTCCACCTGTGCTTATGCATGGTTTCATAATTTAACAGTTGAAATAAAGGAGAACGAGATCAATGGGATAATTGACAAAAAGCAAGCAGAGAATTTGGACCTGAACAGACAGCTGCGTTTTCAAGAGAGGGAAAAACAGAGTGAGATCATCAAGCTACAGATGGAGGTACTGAAATTCAATGATCTCTAGAATGTTAATTCAGTCTTTCACTGTTAATGTTGCTGACCAGTATTACAATTAGGTAACCATCATTTTACAGAAAATAACGTTTCCTACTGACCCGGGAAAATTCTTCAATTCTTTCTTAATTTTGAAGCCTACTTTTTGCAAATTTTTTTAAGACGTGAAATCATAGAATCTTGCAGCACAGAAGGAAGGCATTCACCTCATTGTGATTCTGAAAGAGCTCTTTGAAAGAGCTACCAACTTCTCCCTCTCCCTCACTATTGCCCCACAGCAGGGTTGTGCAGTCAGGGTAGGCAATGCCTACCTTATGAAAATATAAACTTTAAATTGTACATGATTATTTAACGGTTTATATTTTTACAATATAATTTCACAAAATTATTTAACTGTGATTTTATATGCTGACCTTAAAAGCAACAGAACAGCAGTGAGATGCTGTGTATTTTTTACCCATCGAGTTGAATCTAGTCCTGATGCGCTTGTGCGTTCCTTTCTCAGTGTCTCAGTAATGGATGAAATAGGCACAAGCTGCCGCTGCCTTTCCTCTTTCCATCAATTGCAATCAGATCACATTGAAATGCCATTTTCACGCAGGCGTACAAATGACTGGGAAAAAGCAACAACAACTACAACAAAATTGCACTTATACAGCACCTTTCACATCGGGAGGACGTCCCAAAGCTCTGAACAGTCAGGTCGGGACCCGAGGGTGGGGGTGGAGGGGAAGGAGAGGGGGAGAGGGGGGAGAGAGAGTTAATGGGGCAGCAGAAGGCTTGGTCGAAGAGGAAGGCCTTGAGACCGGCCTTGAAGGAGGAAAGGGAGGAAGCGAGGGGGAGGGGCTGCGGGATGGAGTTCCACAGTGTGGGAGCAGAGAGGCTGAGAGCCCGGCCCCCGATGGTTGGGGGGTTAGGGGGGTGGACGCGGAGCAGGCCTGAGGCTGCTGAACGGAGGGGACGGGGGAGGCTGGTAGGGAGACAGTAGGTCAGAGAGATAGGCCGGGGCCAGGCCGTGAATGGCCTTGAAAGTGAGGACGAGGATCTTGAATTGGATCCTCTGGGTGACGGGAGCCAGTGGGGACGGGCGAGGGAGGGAGTGATGTGGTCGTGAAGCCTGGTACGGGAGAGAACACGAGCTGCAGAGTTCTGAATGATCTGCAGCCTGTGAAGGGAGGAGCTGGGGAGGCCGACAAGGAAATTTATTGTTCTGGTAGCAGAACCTCTGCAGAAAAGCAGAGTCTGCTGCTGCTTTTGGGGGCTTGTTGGATGTTATTTCATTTGGTGTAGCAGACTTTTGACCAAGGATGGCCAAACTGAAAATGGGTTTTCCCTATTGGCTATATCTGTTTGAAGAGCATCTTCAAATTAGATGGAACCATGAATACCTAGCATTAGTGTTGTGTCATTCGAAAGGCGCTATACAAATGTCATTTTGTTGTTGTTGTTCATGTAGTTTAACTCCAAGTTGGTGCGAATCCAGAGCACGTCAGTGAAATCAACACACCAAGATTCCTCTGCACTCCCGCAGAATATCTTCAAGAGGGTGAGTCAACAAGCACTATGTGTGCCACAGTGTTGTTTCAATTAGTTGTAATATTTTTTGTTTTGACAACAGCAGGAATTGTTTTCATTCAGATAAATTTCTCTGCTCTCTCTGTAAATTGCTTTCACATATTCTATATATTTTATCGATAACAACAACAAAATTACATTTGTATACTGTTAAATTGAAAGCATTAATCCAGAGGAATAAACATACTGATTTTCTTTGGTCTTTAGATAAAGCAATAAAAGATATTCTAAATTTCCTGTATGTAGAAAGTTAGCTTGACGTGTCAAAAAAATAGTGTGGCTGATAATGCCGGAACAACAACGACTTACATTTATATAGTACCCCACATGCAGGGCAGCGTCCCACAGACTTGACAATGGCAGAGTACAATGCCAAACCAGGGAGAGGGGGAGTGACCATAGGCATGGTTGAAGAGGAACAACAAATTTACATTTATGCAGCTTCTTTCACATTGGAAGGACATGCCAAGGTGTTAGACAATATTTTGCCCCTAATATATATAGTCAGTTGACTTTAGGGCATATTCTGTGAAGCGTTTTGAGACACCGCCCAGGTTACATACAGGTTGCGTAAATCTTAGGGAAAGGCCTGGGTGGTTGAGGTGGTCAGAGTTGCAGGGGAGAGGACATCAACGGGACCCAAGGAGTATGGTTTCGTTTTCTCGACATTCAGTTGCTGCAATCTTGCGCTCATCCAGGCCCTGATGTCTGCCAGGCCCTGATGTCTGAGCCAGTGGAGCTGCTGTGCCTCAGTGGTTAGAGCACTTGTCTTGCAAGCTGGGGAGACCTGTGTTCGAATCCAGGCAGGTCAGGGTGAAACCTTGAGCAAGTTTCCTTACTCCACACACCTAATAATAATTCGCCCCCAAAAAACCACAATAATAAATTGGTCATTTCAACCAACGGCTGTTTGTGGGGATGCTGCTGTGCGCAATTGGCAGCTGCGTTTCGCCCACAAATATGTAGTCCACACTTTACTGTATATTCTGTGAAGCGCTTTGAGACGTCGATAAGATGTGAAAAGTGCTATATCAAATGCAAGGATTATTATTCTTATTACAGGCAGATCCCGCTTACCGAACGCCCGGTTACCGAAACTTCACTATAACGAGAGTTTCTACTTGTAACACTTCTCCGCTTAACAAGGGATGTTTTCGCTATAATGAATGTTTACACACACTCTAACTCTCGCAGGCTTCTCTGCACAGCTTCTCATGTGCAGCTTCTCAATGGTTGCCCCAGCAACGCACACTCAGTCTATAGCGTGCCTCAGTTAAGCAGTGTAGTGCAGCCCTTCCCATATGGGAGGAGATTAAGCGACAGAATGCTTCATGGCTTCAATAATAATAAGTCGAGATGGGGTGGGGGATAGAGAGGAGAGGGGATAGAGAGGAAGGGGAGCGGGGATAGAGAGTTAGAGGAGGGGATAGAAAGATGGGGGGATAGAGAGGAAGGGGAGGGGGGATAGAGAGGAGGGGGGGATAGAGAGATAGAGAGGAGGGTGGGATAGAGAGGATGGGGAGGGGGGGAATAGGGAGGGGAGTGGGGGATAGAGAGATAGAGATGGAGGGGTGGATAGAGAGATAACAACAACAACAACAACAACAAATTACATTTATAGAGCGCCTTTCACGTCGGGAGGATGTCCCAAGGCGCTGCACAGGAGGCGTGTGACCCGAGCTGAGAGGGGAGTGTATGGGAAGGGGTGAGACATGAAGGGGAGGTCGAAAAATTCGGGGTGGAACAAAAGGCACGATCGAAGAGGAAAGTCTTCAAACCGGCCTTGAAAGAGGAAAGGGAAGAAACGAGACGGAGGGATTGAGGGATGGCATTCCATAGGGTGGGAGCGGAGAAACTGAAGGCCCGGCCTCCGATGGTGGGGCGATTCGGGCGGGGGGCTTGGAGCAGGCCAAGTCCTGCTGAACAGAGGGTCCGGGTGGGCTTGTAAGGGAAAGTAGATTGGTTAAATAGGGCGGGGCAAGGCCGTGTAAGGCCTTGAAGGTGAGGACGAGGATCTTGAACTCGATCCTCTGGAGGATGGGGAGCCAGTGGAGACGGGCGAGGGTGGGGGTTATATGGTCACGGAGGCGGGTGTGGGATAATACACGGGCTGCAGAGTTTTGGATGACCTGCAGCCTGTGAATGGAGGAACTGGGGAGGCCGACGAGGAGAGAGTTTCCGTAGTCCAGCCGTGAGGTGATGTACGCGTGTACGAGTGTTTCGGCAGCGTGGGGGGTAAGGTAGTTGCGGAGCCTGGCAATGTTGCGCAGGTGGAAATAAGTGGTGCCGGTCAAGGCGCGGATGTGGGGGAGGAAGGAAAGTTTTTGATCGAACATGATGCCGAGGTTCCTGATTGGCTTTGTGAGGTGGAGAGTACAGCCTTGGATATTGAGGCTGGCAGCGCCCGATGTACGGAGGCGCTGGCTTGAGCCAATCAGGAGGGCCTCAGTCTTACTCACGTTCAATTGCAGGAAGTTGTCCCTCGTCCAGGACTCGATGTCGGACAGACATGCTGTCAGAACATCGATGGTCTGGGGGTTGAGGGATGAGGCAGAAAGGTACAACTGGGTGTCGTCCGCATACATGTGGAAATTTACCCCATGTCTGCGGATGACATCGCCCAGAGGGAGCGTGTAAAGGGTGAAAAGGAGCAGGCCTAGGACAGAGCCCTGAGGGACGCCGTGAGAAACTGTGCGCGGGTTTGAAGAAAAACCGTTGGAAGAAACAAAGTGTAAACGGTGGGTCAGGTAGGAATGGAACCAGTCAAGGACTGTGCCTTGAAGGTTGAGGTGGGAGGAAAGACGTTGAAGGAGGATGGTGTGATCGACTGTGTCGAACGCAGCAGACAGGTCAAGGAGGACGAGGAGGCAGAGGGAGCCCTGGTCACAGGCGGTTAGGATGTCATTTGTAACCTTGACCAGGGCAGTTTCTGTGCTGTGAATTGGGCGGAAACCTGATTGGAGGGGTTCAAAGAGTGAGTGAGTTGAAAGGAAAGAGCGGAGCTGGGAGGCAACCACTCTTTCAAGGACCTGAGATATAAACGGGAGGTTGGAGATGGGTCGATAGCTTAATGGTTGCGACGCATCAAGGGAGGGTTTCTTCAGGATAGGGGTGATGGTGGCTGTTTTAAGGGAGGTAGGGACGGTGCCTGAGGAGAGGGAAAGGTTGATGGTGTCAATGATAGACAGGAGGGTGGGTTGGAGAGAAAGAGAGGAGGTGGTGGGGTAGAGAAAAAGATAGGAGTGGGTGGTAGAGAGAAAGAGAGGACGAGTGGGGGGGGTGGTAGGGAGAAAGAGAGGAGGAGGGGATAGAGAAATAGAGAGGAGTGGGAGGAAGAAAGAAGCGTGTCACGTGTCCTGAAATGCCTGGGTCCAGGTTGGGATATCTCAGTGTGGTGACTGTGCAGACCTGGCCTGGAGCAGGTAGGATTGGCATTTTTATTCTTGTAATTTTTGTCACATTCCGTATTCCGGAACTCTGGACTTTTGGCTGCTCAACTTGCACACAGAAAATGTTAGCTCCAGGAACCGCTAGGAACTAAACTGATTTTAGCGGGGAAGCTCGGGTCGGGGCAGCGTTTTGGCTGCCGCAAAATACAGTAATACAGTTAAACTCTCGCTTAACAAAATTTTCGCTTAATGAAAGGTTTTAAAGTCCCTAACCCCTTCGTTAAGCGGGGTCTACTTGTATTATTATCAGTGGACCTGGCGTCACAGCGGTAAAAGAGTTAGATTTGGGTGTCATCCACATACATATGAAAAATGACTGCAGATAATGTTGCTGATTTTTTATGTGTGACGTATGTGGAAACCCATCCCTGCTAAATAGTAAACAAACTAATCTTGAGAATTCCATGCGTTCCATCAACTCACGGAAACTCCAGAGATAGATGGTTGGAATGGAATGCACACTCTCCCTGGGCAGGGCACAGCCTGTTTATCTATCTCTGGAAAGTATTAAGCGCAGGTTGTCAAAATCCAAAGTTTGGGGACCACAGAGTGCATGTTACGGTAACTGCTGGAGGCAAACCTGCTAAAAATACATTGGAATTGATGTCACTGTCTGGCAAGCTTTTCTACTGCTTGTCCAGCTAGGACCACCCTACCCATTAGGGCTTTGGCTGCAGGGTTAACAGGAGCTGAGTGAGATGACACACTGCCCTATTACAGCTCTTTTCCATCATCGAATTTATAGCAAATATTGAGAATGTGCTTGATTTTAAGTTCTTTAGATTCAGGCCTCCGAGATACTATCTCGTATGAAGGATACCATATAAATGAAAGTGGTCTCATCATTCTTTATCAGTTGCAAATAAAGTCTCCCATTGTGTTTCTGTTTTTAACAGAAGCTGATGTATCTGCAAGAGGAGAAAAACCGAGAAATCTCAGCCCTTCGCCAGAACATCCAGGAGCTGGAACAACAACTGAGTGTCAACCAGGACAACCGTCTTAAGCGCCGGAGGGTTTAATCCCAAATTATTTTGTGCTCAATTGAAAGGGGGTGATTGTGGCACTGCAAGGTTCAGTTCCTTGGAGGCCACGTGTATATTTGTTGAAACAAAAACAGAGAACTGGGAAAACTCAGCAGGTCAGGCAGCATCTATGGAGAAAGGAATGTGAGTCAGTGTTTTCGTTCCATGACCCTTTGAAACATTGACTCACTTTCCTTTCTCCATAGATGCTGCCTGACCTGCTGAGTTTTCCCAGTTCCCTGTTTTTGTTTGAGTTTTTCAGCATCTGCAGTATTTTGTGTTCTGTATATTTGTTGAATAAGTTAAAATGTATGATAACATGCATTTAGATACAGTTCCATTTTCAAACACTTTCTGAAGGAAGTGAAAATCAGTGGAGTGTGTGACACTCAGCATGTGTGTATAGTTGGTTAAACACATCAGACAGCATTCCCACTGAATATTAGAAATTGAATATTTATTTAAAGCTTCCTACAGAAGAGTTCTAGCATGTTAAAGACGCTCAGAAAATCAGCTCCAACCTTCTATTTCAGCAGCATTTATCATACAGAGATTCAGATTAACTAGGGTCCATAGATTTCCTAGTCATCATCATGGAGTATGGCACCTGCTTCCAAACAAACAGTATAAAGCCTTTCATCTTGATTCTGACATACCAGAAACAAAAAAGAAGCAAAATAATAATAATCCGTGCCGACTGGCTTCTGATTCACAATCTTTAAAAAAAAATACAGTTTTGTTGGTTGTTTAGTAATTTAAAGTAGAGTGAAAATGCAGGCATTGGGAACACACGAGCATTAAACTTGGTGATTTCACTGCCTTTCCTGTTATTTGACCTCTGCATCTCGATACAGGTTAGACTGGATACATTTCTCTGATAAGCAAAATATGTTTTCTCGTTTAAAACTATTTTTCTTGTAATGCAAATGGAGAGAATTCAAGGGAAGATGAAGTAAAGAAAGATTCCTTTTTTAGATTGGGGGAAACCAAATTGATAGAGGCCAAAACATGTTAAGAGGTCATGTAAAGAAAAACTTATTTTTGTTGCTTTTTTTCCCACAATGTTTAGCAATGTAAGTTTTCTTTCAGAAAAAGTGTTTTGCAGTGTTTGCTTTTGAATGCTTATAAAACTCTGTTCAAAACATTTCCAGTTGTTCTCTATTCAGTTGATTAGCTTTCCCACTTCACTTTTTTTCCACATGTATTTGCCTCACATCAGACAATAGCTCCTACTGCGTAGTTTGTGCTGCAGTCCTCAAAAATGCAACCACAGTGATTTAGAAAAAAAGCAACAGTGGCAATAATTAATCCTGAATAAATACCGATGGGTTACAATCAAGCATTAGTGTCGCAGGCTTGTGCTGGTATGATTTAGTTCTGATCATTTTCTTGTCACCTGGCAGCAGTGAGTGAGCGTCACTGTCAAACCTCGGTCATTGGCTCCTGTCACTGTCAGGCTGATGGGAGCTGGGGTGTGTTGCACTGTCAGGTGACGGCATTGGATGAGAGGTTGGTCCTCAACAGCTGGCGTCAGTGTCAGGCTCAGCTGACTGGACCTGACTCCGACATCACTTTTGGTTTACATTTGAATGTGGTCAATCCTCAAGGACGTTTATGTTGACTCTGCTGCCCTCTGGGGACGTTGGCTGTTGGTGCATCGCTTCCTGCCAGACTTTCCTCTGGATGATCTGAGTTGCTGTGAAGCCTGTGCTTGTGGCTTTGGTTCTTCTGATGATGGCGGTGGTGCTGTAGCCTTTGGTGGGGAGCGTGCTCTACACCCTCTTGCTCTACACTGCTTATGTTTTGGAATTGAGAAGCCTTATTCATTGATTTAATTGTGCTACGACGTTGATTCTCTACTGGTTCATCTGCAGTGTCTTCAGTTGTGACACACATATCAATATGCGGCTGTTGGTGTAAGCAAATGACATTTAAAACCCATTAACATTGCTTAATAAGCTTTCCATTGCATAAGTTTTTCAAAGCTTTTCCTTGAGAATATGCACAAGTATAAAGGTAAAGAATATTAAACTTAGATGAAGACATTCATTGCTCCAGTTTATGCCAATGTAAAAGACCACAGTGGTGTCACAGAGTAATAATAATAATAACTCTTGCATGTGATATAACGCCTGATCACGTCTTTGAGGTGTCCCCGAAAGCTTCACAGAATGTTCTGTAAAGTGAATTGACTATATATTTTTGTGTAGGAGTTAGTGCGCTTGCCTCGCAAGCAAGAGGACTCAGGTTTGATTTTTCGGGCCGGGTGAAATGTTTACCTACTCCGCACACCTCTGTTTACCTAGCAGGAAGTAGAAACCCAGTTGTTAGTCAATTGATGGATTCCCTTTCTGGGGGTAATAAGACCTTTTAGAGAAAATAATCGAAGACACAATAGGGTATTATATCAAATATAAGGATTATTATCAAAGCTTATGCACTATCTGATGTACAAAACTATAATGGTAAAGATTGTGATTTTTAACAACAAACAAGATTACACTTGTATAACGCTTTACACGTCAGAAGGACGTCCCATTGTCCTAGTTTATGCTAATATAAAAGATCACAATGCTGTAGACTGGTGCATTGGCCATTCGGTTTGTGTTAGGACAGTCAGGCATTTGACAAAGACTAAAGGTGTATCTCATCAGGCTTAAGAGTCTGCAAACCAAACCACTGAGAATTCCATACATGGATGTTCCAATTCACATTGTTGAATAATATTAAACTTAAATATATTGATTCTTACCATGTCAGGGCAACCACTGCAGATATTTTGACAGTAAGTCATCCTAATTGCTGTCTTCACATACGGTAGGGTTAGTAAGGTGTAGGGCAGACCGAGGTGGTAGGTCAAATGACCACATCTGGGAAGAAACCATGAACAACATGTTAGGTTTGTTATTTTCACAGTCAGTTTTTGTCAAACATAGATTTTCAGCACCGTAACAGGTCATTCTGGTAAATTGGCTTCCGTGTTGTGCCATAAAAAATATACAGTCAATTCAGTTTACAGTATATAAAAAAAGAGCATGTTTTAGGTGACCAAAGACCAAGGTCAGTCTATTTGACCTTCCACATTCCTAGCAGTTGCTCACCACTCTATACTGTATAATAATAATCCTTGAATTTGATATAGCCATTTTCACGTTTTCTAGATATCTCAAAGCGCTTCACAGAATATACTGTAGAGAGAATTGACTGTATATTTGTGACAGAAACACGGCAGGTAATTTCTCACAGCAGTGTCCCACAAACAGACATGGATTGAAGTGAAGTGTTTTTTTCTTCAAGGATTATTATCAGGCATGTGGAGTAAGGAAACTTGTCCAAAATTTCACCCTGCATGTATTCCAAGATATTATTTTCTATACTCTGTGAAACTGTTTGAGATATCTCGAAGAGCGAAGGATATATCAAAATCAAGACCTTCATCGTCAGCCGTGACTTCAGCCTCCCTCCCAACACCATCAAGCTGCACACTCCGCCCCTCTTGATTCCAACCTCAAACTTGGAAGCAAATCCTCAACTGTCAAGTTCCTTGGGTTGCCCTTCTGACATGAAACGCGTTATACAAATGTAATCTGTTGTTCAATGCATTACCAATGTATAGGGCAGATTGTGGTTGAATGAAACTTATCCTGAAGCAGAGACACCATGCCAAGAGTTCCAATGCATCTTACAGTAAATAATTGAGTGGAATTACATACCTGTCATAGATCAGGAAGTCATCTGTATCTCCTAGCAAGAGCTTCCAGATATCAGGCTGATCAACATTCTGTTGATACACAGGAATATCCTTAGACACATTGAGTTTCTGGTACTGGTCACGTGAATGCTTCTCTTGGTGGTTTACTACTAAGTAAGAGATGTTCACTAGGCCGGCACTTGTCAGATTGTGTCGCAGGTTATCCAATCTGAAATTATAAACTGGGTTAAAGATCAGAGATAAACATCCAAGTTCAATATAATTGGGCATCCAATTAAAGTATTGCTGGTTAAGAATCAGATCATAAGAATTTGCCTTCCACCATCCTGGCAGTCATTTGACATATTATGTCCCAAACTATACACCAAATCCCGAGATATTATTTTCTAGCAGAAATCTATCTAATTTGTTCTATGTCCCAGCACATTGGGTCACCTTCCTGACGTGAAAGGCATGATACAAATGTAATTTGGTTGTTTTTGAAATAAACAACACTTTCTGCATCCACCGTGGAGGTAGGGAGCCTGTTCCATGTGTTTACTATTCGCTCACTGAAGTAGTGATTCCACAGATTTGGTCTTAATTTACCCCCTTCAATGGTAGGCCATGTCCTCTGGTTTTGGTTCGAACCAGAACCAGAACCACGATAAAACAGCTTATCGTGGGATCTATTATCTATTCCATGCAGAATCTTAAAGTCTGTAATCAAATCCACTTCACACTTTTCCTCTCCAGTGTGACTACCTGGTTTACCTGATAGCTTTTTCTCATAGCTTTTTTAAACAGTTTTTTGGTCAGTATACAAATTTAAAACCAACATGGATCTAAAAACAATAACAGCAACAAAATTGCACTTATAATAAAGCGTCTCTCACGTCGGGAGGACGTCCCAAAGCCTGAACAGTCAGGTCGTGACCTGAGCGGGGTGGGGAGAGTCGGGGTAGGGGGAAGGGGAAGGAGAGTGGGAACATTTAAACTAATTTTGAGGGTTAGGATGGGAATGCGAGCAGTAGTCCAGATAAGGGAGGGGTAAGACAGGGGACAAGGGGAGGGGTAGGACAGGAGAAAAGTATAGAGCAGGCCAATTCTGTCTTGTGCATGTATGCAAATGCACGTAGTTTGACAAACAAGATTGGTGAGCTGCAGGCTCCAGTTGCTGCAAGGGGATATGATGTGGAGCTCCTGTGGCTCAGTGGTTAGAGCACTTGTCTTGCAAGCTGGGGAGACTCAAGCTGGGGAGATATGTGTTCGAATCCAGGCAGGGCAGGGCGAAACCTTGGGCAAGTTTCCTTACTCCACAAGCCTAATAATAATCCCTCCAAAAAGAAACACAATAATAAAATTGGTCATTTCAATCCACAACTGTTTGTGGGACGCTGCTGTGCGCAATTGGCTGCCGCAATTCGCCCACAAATATATATACAGTCAATTCACTTTACAGTATATTCTGTGAAGCGCTTTGAGATGTCGATAAGATGTGAAAAGCGCTATATCAAATGCAAGGATTATTATGATGGCAGCACTAACAGAGACCTGGCTCAAGGAAAGGCAGGAATGGGAACTCAACAATCCTGGCTATAATGTATTCAGGAGGGATAGCGAAGGAGAAAAGGAGGGGGGTGGCAATATTAATTAAGGACTTGGTTACAGCCTTAGAAAGGATTGAGGTGGAAGAAGGCCAAAAAACCGAATCTATCTGGTTAGAGATAAGGAATCAAAAAGGAGCAGTTACACTGTTAGGGGTATACTATAGACGATCAAATAGTGGGAAGCAGATACAAGAGCAGATCTGCAAGTGGATTTTGGAAAGATGCAAAGCCAAAAGAGTAGTAATAATGGGAGGCTTTAATTATCCCAACATCGACTGGCAGAATAGTAGTGTAAAGGGCAAGGAGGGAGAAGGATTCCTGAGATGTGTACAGGACAACTTTCTTGATCAGTATGTTTCCAGTCCAACAAGGAAGGAAGCTGAGCTGGATCTAGTTTGGGGAATGAGGTGGGGCAAGTACAATAGGTTTGTGTAGGTGAGTACCTAGGGAATAAAGATCACAATATCATTAGATTCAGAGTAATTATGGAAAGGGATAGGGAACACTCAAAGACACTCAACCAGAAGAAGGCTAATTTCAGTGAGTTAAAGCGGGACCTAGCCAAGGTGGACTGGAAACAAAGATTGGCAGGTACAACAGCTAACGAGCAGTGGGCAAGTCTTCAAGGAAGAGATAGTCCGGGCACAGGTCAAAAACATTCCCACAAAGGTTAAATACAGGGCATCCAAACCTCCCTGGAGGACTAGGGCAATTGGGGTTAAAATAAAGCAAAACAAGGAGGCTTATGACAAGTGTCAGGTCCAAGATACAGAGGTCAACCAAGCAGAATATAGGAAGTGTAGGAGAGAACTGAAAAGGGAAATTAGAGGGGCAAAAACACTGCATGAGAAACAATTGGCAGGTAACATTGAAGGGAACCCTAAGGTATTTTACAAACATATTAAGAGTAAAAGATTGGTCAAGGGTGGGGTGGGGCCAATTAGGGGCCAAGGAGGAAACCTTATTGTGGAGGCAGAGGGCATGGCTGATGGACTGAATGAGTACTTTGCCTCTGTCTTCACAAGAGAAGAGGATGCAGCTAATGCTACAGTATTGGAGGAGAGGGTAGAGGAAATGGATAGGATTAGTATAAACACAGAGGAATTACTAAAAAGGCTGATGATCCTCAAGGTAGATAAGTCACCTGGTCCGGATGGGAGGCATCCTAGGTTACTGAGGGAAGTACAGGAGCAAATAGCAGGGACTCTGGCCACAATCTCTCAATCTTCCTTGGACACAGGGTTGGTGCCAGAGGACTGGAGGGTTGCTAATGTTACTCCCCTGTACACAAAGGGGCAGAAGGACAAACCTGGGAACTACAGGCCAGTCAGTCTAACGTCAGTAGTGGGCAAACTTCTAGAGTCTATAATCAGGGACAAGATAGATCTTCACTTAGAAAGATACAGGCTGATAAAGGACAGCCAGCATGGATTTGTTAAAGGCAAATCTTGCCTTACAAATCTGATAGAATTTTTCGATGAGGTAATGGAATGGGTGGACGAGGGCAGCGCAGTTGATGTAGTTTACATGGAATTTCAAAAGGCATTTGACAAAGTGCCACATGAGAGGCTTATTAGGAAAGTAGAGGCCCACAGCGTTAAAGGGACAGTGGCAGCGTGGATCCACAACTGGCTGCGAGACAGAAAGCAGAGAGTTGTGGTGAGCGGCTGTTTTTCAGACTGGAGGGAAGTGTGCAGTGGCGCCCCCCAGGGATCGGTATTGGGACCACTGCTCTTTTTAATATATATTAATGATCTGGACTTGGGTGTAGGGAGCACAGTTTCCAAGTTTGCAGATGAAACTAAGTTAGGGAGAATAGTAAATAGTGAGGAGGATAGTAGCCATCTGCAAGAAGATACAGATAAAATGGTAAAGTGGGCAGACACATGGCAGATGAAGTTTAATGCAGAGAAGTGTGAGGGGATACATTTTGAGAAAAATAAATGAGGGGAAGCAATATAGTCTAGATAGTACAATTTTAAGAACAGAGAGAACTGGCGATTTGTGTTAGTGACTCTTTGAAGCTGGTAGGACAGGTAGACAAAGCCATTGAGAAGGCATATGGGATACTAGGCTTTATATTTATATAGAGGTATAGGGGTATAGAGTACAAAAGTCAGGAAGTGCTGACTAACCTCTATAAGACTTTGGTTAGGCCTCAGCTACAGTACTGTGTACAATTCTGGTCACTACACTTTAGGAAGGATGTTAAGGCATTGGAAAGGGAGCAGAGGAGATTTACTAGCATGGTACCAGGAAAGAGGGACTTCAGCTACGAGGGAAGGCTAGATAAGCTAGGCTTATTCTCTTTGGAACAGTGCAGGTTGAGAGGAGACCTGATAGAGGTTTGTAAAATCATGAGAGGTTTCGACAGGGTGAATAGGGAAAGACTTTCCACTGGTGAGCGAATCAGTGACTCGTGGTCACAGATTTAAAATAGTTTCAAAATGAAGCAGAGGGGAGCTGAGGAGAAATGTTTTCACTCAGCGGGTTGTTGGAATCTGGAATGCATTGCCTGGAAAGGTGGTGGAGACAGATTCCATAACAGATTTTAAAATAGAATTAGATCTTCATTTAGGGAGAACAGGTCTGTTAGGTTATGGGGAGAGAGCTGGGCAGTGGGATTGAGTTGCTCTGTTCAAAGAGCTGGCACAGACTAGATGGGCCGAATGGCCTCCTTTTGTGCCATAAAATTCTATGGTTCTATGAGGGGGAAGAGGAAGGTCTTGAGACCGGCCTTGAAGGAGGAAAGGGAGGAAGCGAGGTGGAGGGGCTGCGGGATGGAGTTCCACATTGTGGGAGCAGAGAGGCTGAGAGCCCGGCCGCTGAGGGTTAGGCAGTTAGGGCTGTGGACGTGGAGGCCTGAGGCTGCTAAATGGAGGAGATGGGCAGGCTGATTTGGAGACAGCAGGTCAGAGAGATAGGCGGGGGCTAAATTACGTACCATGCAACAATTTCAAATGGAATTTCTTAAGGTATTTGAGTGAAGCGTTTTTGGACATGCATCACATAGATTTGTGGGATCACACAGACCTGTGAGTCTCTGAAGACCTGGCAACATTCTCAAGCTTAGATTAATTAGTATTTGTCAGGGAGGGGGTGAGGCAGGACTGTGGAATGGAAATCTAGAGGTTGGGGATAAAGTGGCTGAATGCTCGCCTGCCAAGGTGGGGCGAGTGGGTTGGGAGATGTGGAGCAGGCCGGAGCCTGCTGACCAGATGGTGCGGGCAGATTGGTTGGGGTTAGGTAGGGTGGGGCGAGGCTGTGGCGGGGTTTGAATGTAAGGACAGGGATCTTGATTTGGATGCTTTGGATGATGGGGAGCCAATGGAGATGGGCGCAGATGGGGGAGATAGGTGTGATGAAGCTTGGAGCAGTAGAGGACGTGGGCTGCAGAGTTCTGGATTATCTGTAACCTATGGAGGGAGGAATTGGGAAGGTCGACAGACAGGGCATTGGCGTAGTTGGGCTGGGATGTAGTGAAGGCATGGATGAGGGTTTCAGCTATCTGGGGTGTGAAGTAATGGCGGAGTCGGGCAATATTGCGGATGTGAGGGAAGGTAGAGTGGGTCATTGCTTGGATGTGGGCGAGGAAAGACAGTTGAGGGTCGAACAAGACTGATTGGTTCCTGACTGGCTTGGTGAGGTTAAGTGAGCAACCGTGGAGGTTGATGCTGCCAGTGCATGATGCACTGGCGCGAGCCAATTAGGGGGACCTCAGTCTTGGCATTCAACTGTAAAAATGTTAGCTCTCATCCAGGACTTAATGTCTGACAGGCAGTCAAGGGTAGAGGCAGAAAGAAAGTTGGGTGTCACCCGCATCTGTGTCATCCATGTTGTGTGAGGACTGTAATATGTGGGAGTTAATGGAGGGCAGTCTGAGCCCAGCCGACCACATCTGCAAGTGTCTGCAACTGAGGCAGCTCCAGCTCAGAGTAGCTCAGCTGGAATCTGAGGGGCAGATATCGCACAGCATCAGGGATAGTGAGAGCTTCCTGGATACCTTCATCCTGGAGCCAGTCACTCCTCTGAGGCCCAGGGAATGTGTGGATACTGTCACTAGTCAGGATAGGACACAATGAAGGACACTCAGGTAAGTAAGGGGACCCCAGAGAGAGTGGCAGAGAAACCTCAGGCTTTAACCTTGTCCAACAGGTATGCGATACTTGCAACCTGTGTGGACAAGGAAGCCTGTGAATAGGGTGGGCAATCTGTCTCCAACACCTCTATATAGGCGGGCACACAACGTGGGGGGGAGATAAACAGATTATAGTTGTAATTGGGGACGGACACACTTCTCTGCTGGAGGCTCTGTTGGTGGGCGAAGGACATCTCTGCGGGGCTAGAGGAGAATTTGTGGCAGGAGGGAGAGGATCCAATTGTGGTCATTCACACAGATACTAATGATATAGGTAGGACTAGTAGGGACGACTTGAGAAGGGAGTTCAAGGAACTGGAAATTAACTTAAAATGTAGAACATCCCAGGTGATAATATCAGAATTGCTGCCTGAGCCATGAGCTAATTGGTACAGGCATAAACAAAGTAAAGAATTAAATGCGTAGCTGAAAGAGTGGTGCGGAGGGCAGTGGTTTCATTTTATGGGCCACTGGCACCAGTATTGGGGGGAAAGAGAGCTATTCCATAGAGATGGGCTCCAGAAGGTTAGAATTTCAGTTAAAAGTAAGACAGCAAAATTAATAATGATGAAGGTGGTAGAGCAGATTAGCGAGGTAGATAAACAGACTGTATCAAAGAGGGGCAAGAGGCTCAGCAAAGGAAATAGGGCATTAGTGAGTAGGGGAAATAGTAAGAAATCTAAATTAAAGGCGCTATATCTAAATGCACAAAGCATTTGTAATGAGATAGACAAATTAATGGCACAGATTGAAACAAATGGGCATGATCTAGTAGCCATCACCGAGACGTGGTTAAAGAGAGATCAAGGGTAGGAGCTAAATATTTCTGGGTTTTCAGCTTATAGGAACGACAGGGAATGTGGGAAACAAGGTGGGGGTAGGGTCACGTGGGCGGGAGGGTGATGGGGTGGGGAGGTGGGGGGTGGTAGCCTTGCTAATAAAGGATGCAATAAAAATGGTAGAGAAGAAGGATTTTAAATGAGAAAATCAGGATGTAGAGTCAGTGTGAGCAGAAGTACGAAATAACAAGGAGCAGGAAATTCTAAGATTACAATTTATAACTTGTAAGAAGGACATTGCCTGGACCCACCCTCCTCTAGCTCCCGCCCCATCTCCAACCTCTCATTCCTCTCCAAAGACCTGGAAATGAGTCATTGTGTTCCATTATTGCTCTTTCCTGCCATTGCTGCTCTGAACCTCTAATCCCCACAGCACAGAAGTAGCCTTGGTCAAAGTATCTACTGAACATCCCCCTTGACCTCTCTGCTGCCTTCGATACTGCCGAGCACTCCTCTCCTCTCAGTTCAATCTTTGCGGACCTGCGTTTACCTGGTTCGAATCTTACCTCTCCCACTGTCGCCACTAATGGCTTCTTCTCCGACTCCCGCACTGTCACCTATGGCATCCCTCAGGGCTCTGTGATTGGCCCTCTCCTTTTCAACATCTATATGCTTCCCTCTTGGTGACATCATCCATAGACATGGGCTCATGCATGCAGATAACACCCAATTCCATCTTTCTGCCTGTACGCTGGATTCCAGGATCATTGCTGTCCTGACAGACTGTCGGTCGGACATCAAGTCCTGGATGAGAGCTAACTTTCAACAGTTGAATGTCAACAAGACCAAGGATCCTCCTCTTTGACTCCAGCCAGCCCCTCCGCACCTCAGGCACTGGCAGCATTAACCTCTATGGCTGCTTACTCCACCTCACCAAGCCAGTCAGGAACCTAGGTGATTTGTTCAATCCTCAACTGTCTTTCCTCCCCACATTCAAGTCATGATGGGTTTGCGAGGTTATGGGGAGAGAGCTGGGGAGTGGGATTAAATTGCTCTTTTTGAAGAGCCGGCACAGATTCGATGGGCTGAATGGCCTCCTTTTGTGCCGTAAGATTTTATGAATCTATGACCCGCTCTGCCTTCCCTCACTTCTGCAACATTGCTTGACTGCGTCACTACTTCACCCTTCAGGCCCCTGAAACCCTCATCATGCCTTTATTACATCCAGGCCCAAGTATACCAACGCCCTGCTTGTCGGCCTTCCCAATTCCTCCCTCCATAGATTTCAGATCATCCAGAACCCTGCAGCCCGTGTCCTCTCCCACACCAAGCCCGTGATCCCCATCTCCCCCATTCTCGCCTGACTTCATTGGCTTCCCATCATTCAGAAGATTCAATTCAAGATCCTGGTCCTCACCTTGAAAGCCCTCCATGGCCTTGCCCCACCCTACCTCTGTGGCCACATAACCCCCTACCAATCTGTCTGCTCCCTCTGCTCAGTGAGCTCCGGCCTGCTCTATGTCCTCCGATCCACTTGCCCCACCATTGGCAGGCGAGTCTTCAGCCACTTGCCCATAACCTCTGGAATTCCATCCCGCAATCTCTCCATCTCGCCCCCTCCCTGGTCTCCTTCAAATCCCACCTCAAGACTCTCCTCTTCGATGATGCCGTAGGTGCCCCTTTCTCCTCCCTTCTTTTCCTCCACTCTACCCAATCCCGACCCCAGCTCGGGTCCGAAAAACTGACTGTCCAGCACCTTGGGACCAATGTGAAAGACGCTATACAAAAGTAATTTTGTTGTTGTTGTCATTTTCATTTCTTACCTGGACGCCTGTATTTGACACGCTCGTCAGCTAGCCCGGAAAAGCACCACCACTGTCACAGTACCCAGAGTATTCATCATTGGGGAATCCTCTCCAATCTTCCATGGTGCTGGCTTAGCACAGTGCGTTCCACTTGCCTGACCCTCCACCCACCCGAGCACGAGTAGGCAGAGAGCCAGAGGGATACCCAAGTTGGTTGGCATTAATTTGCAGGATTTTGGCTAAAATGAGAAATAATAAACACAATTTTCATAGATCATATTTTGAAAAAGCTTCCTATTTAAAAATATTTTAGAATTCTATGATTCTAAGACATCAAATGTCTAAGAATCATTGAATCTTACATTAAGGATGGAAGCCTTTTGGCCATTGTGCTCTTTGAAAGCCATGTGTTCCTTGTTAAGGAGCAGAGAGCACAACTCTGTGAGAGAGGAGGCAACTGAACAAACTGGAACAATGTGAGAATTCTGTGAAGGAGTTTGGTGAGAGTGGGAATTCATGAAGAGAGAACTTGTCAAGCAAACAGGTAAACAAGTGGGATTAGCAATGACGCAAAATACTGCAGATGCTGAAACAAAAACAGAGATCATTGGGAACACTCAGCAGGTCAGGCAGCATCTACAGAGAAAGGAAAGTGAGTCAATGTTTTGGGTCCACAACCCTTAGCAATTCATCACAGGCCGGATGTTAGGGATTAATCAGTTAATTATTTGCTGACCAGTCAGTGTAAATTGGTTGTGTCGGAGTTTATATAAAGGGGAATACAATAATCAATTGGTCATTTCAATCCACGATTGGTGGTGGGACACTGCTGTGCTCAATTGTTTGCTGCGTTTTTCCCACAAAAAAATACAATAAATTCACTTTGACATGTATTCTGTGAAGCACTTTGAGGTGTCTGGTAGACATCAAAAGCTCTATATCAAATGCCTGGATTATTATTATTTTGATTAATAATGTATAATGCACATCTGGGTGCCTTTTGAAAGCTGCGGGTAACGGTTTCCTGGTGTGACCGGGTGCCCCCACGTTTACACAGGGGCGACTCTCCACTCTCAATAATAATAATACTAATCCTTGCATTTGATGTAGCACTTTTCACATTTTATCGACGTCTCAAAGCGCTTTTAAAGGGAGCATACCCACCAAAATGTGTGCACAACCATTGGGTGGATTTTTTTTCTGTTTGGTTTTGGATTCATGTCAATACCAACAACAACAACAACTTTGATATATACAGCGTCCTCCCTCCCTCCCTCCCTCCCTCCCTCCCTCCCTCCCTCCCTCCCTCCACACTGCACGGCATCTCAGAGCGCTTCCCAATAATGGATCCCGGGGCCGAGCCAGGGGGAGGGGGAAGAAGGTGACCGAAGGTGCAGTCAAAAAGAAAGGTCTTTAGCTGGGACCTGAAACTGGGGAGGGGGGTGTGGGGGGCAAGGCGAAGGGAGTGAGGGGGCGGGGAAGTTCCAGAGCCTCGGGGGGTAGTGGCTGAAGACACGGCCGCCGAGGGTGGAGCGGAGGGTTCGGGGGGACATGGAAGAGGCCAGACCCAGAGGAGGGAAGGCAGAGGGAGCTGGTTTGGGGAGAGAGGAGATCAGAGAGGTGGGTGGGGGGCGGGGGGGAGGGGGGGGGGGGGGGCAGAGGAGTGGAGGGATTTGAAGACAAGGGTGAGGATCTTGAAGTGGATCCTCTCAGGGACAGGGAGCCAGTGAAGTCTGGCAAGGACTGGGGTAATGGGGGAGCGGAGTTAGGGGCAGTAGAGAGTTAGGAGTGCAGGAAGAGAGTTGGGGGTGGAGCAGAAGGCACGGTCGAAGAGGAAGGTCTTGATACCGGCCTTGAAGGAGGAAGCGAGGTGAAGGGACTGTGGGATGGAGTTCCAGAGTATGGGGGCAGAGAGGCTGAAAGCCCGACCACTGATGGAAGGGCAGCTCGGGCGGGGGATGTGGAGCAGGCCAGAGCCCGCTGGACGGAGAGTGCGGGCAGGCTGATAGAGAGACAGCGGATCTGAGAGATAAGCAGGGGCAAGCCCCTGAATGGACATTCCTGGCCATAATGTATTCAGGAGGGATAGAGATTGGAGAAAAGGAGTGGGGGGTGGCAATTTCAATTAAGGATTCAATTACAGCCTTAGAAAGGAACGAGGTGGAAGAAGGCCTAAAAACTGAATCTGTCTGGGTAGAGTTAAAGAACAAAAGGATTCGGGGGGACATGGAGGAAGCCAGACTCGGTGGAGTGAAGGCAGCGGGAGCTGGTTTGGTGGGAGAGGAGATCAGAGAGGTGGGTGGGGGGGGTGGGGGGGGGGGTGGCAGAGGAGTGGAGGGATTTGAAGACAAGGGTGAGGATCTTGAAGTGGATCCTCTCAGGGACAGGGAGCCAGTGAAGTCTGGCAAGGACTGGGGTAATGGGGGAGCGGAGTTTGGTGCGGGTGAGAATGCGGGCGGCAGAGTTCTGAATGAGCTGGATGGTTTGTGAATCTTTGAGGTAGGTAGGTAGGTAGGTAGGTAGGTAGGTAGGTAGGTGGGTAGGTGGGTAGGTGGGTAGGTGGGTAGGTGGGTAGGTGGGTGGGTGGGTGGGTAGGTGGGTAGGTGGGTAGGTGGGTAGGTAGGTAGGTCTGTTAAAAAAGTTCTGAGACCCCATCTGACGTGGAGTCTATATCAATCAAAGTTGTTGTTGTTCTTGTTAGAAAAGCACATGCGATACTAGGCTTTATAAACAGGGGCATAGAGTGCAACAGTCAGGAAGTTAAGATTAAACTATAAACACTGGTTAGGCCTCAGCTACAGTACTGTGTCCAGTTCTGGTCACCACACTTTAGGAAGGATGTTAAGGCATTGGAAAGGGAGCAGAGGAGATTTACTAGGATGGTACCAGGAAAGAGGGACTTCAGCTACGAGGAAAGGTTAGAGAGACCAGGGTTTATTCTCTCTAGAACAAAGAAGATTGAGAGGAGACCTAACAGAAGTTTTTAAGATCATGAGAGGATTCGACAGAGTACATAGGGAAAGACTGTTTCCACTGGTGGGTGAATCAGTGACTCGTGGTGACAGATTTAAAATAGTTTCAAAACGAAGCAGAGGGGAGCTGAGGAGAAATGTTTTCACTCAGCGGGTTGTTGGAATCTGGAATGCATTGCCTGGAAAGGTGGTGGAGACAGATTCCATAACAGCTTTTAAAAGAGAATTAGATCTTTATTTAGGGAGGATGGGTTTGCGAGGTTATGGGGGGAGACCTGGGGAGTGGGATTGAGTTGCTCTTTTTTAAAGAGCCGGCACAGACTAGATGGGCCGAATGGCCTCCTTTTGTGCCGTAAGATTCTATAATTCTATGATTCTATGATTGGCTGTTTCATTTTTCCCACATTATATACAGTCAGTGAAACGCCGTCCGGCGTGGAGGACGCTATATAAATCCAAGTTGTTGTTGTTATTATTGTCATCAGTTTTCTTTACGACAGCAAAATTATACTTGAAAACTGTACATTCTGAGAAATGCTTTAAGACTCCTTGAAGATGTGATAAGGTGTAATATCAAATGTAAAGGTTAGTATTATTATTATTCTCCAGGTTGTGACTTAACACGTTGTATCCTAAGATATTATTTTCTAACATAACTCTATCTAATTAATTCTTAAACAAACACTTTCTGCTTCCATCATCTCCCTGGGGAGCCTGCTTCATGTGTTTACTACTCGCTCACTGAAGTAAAGTCTTGGCAGATTTGTCCTGATTTCCCTCCCCCCCCCCCCCCAACTTCATTCTCGTTCAGTACAAAATAAAACACGTTATCCTGGTCAACATTATCTAGTCCCTTTTAATACATCTGGTTTGCCTTATAATAATAACCCTTGCATTTGTTATAGCGCTTTTCAGGTCTTCTTTCAAAGCTTCACAGAATACATCGTAAAATGAATTGACTATATATTTTGTGGGCAATTGTATTACTCACTGCTGACAAGCACTGTTGAGATAGAATACAACATCTTATTCAAATAACTTTATATTACGGCAAAAATTATTTTAGCTTCTTACTTAGAGACTTAAATACATTTGAAAAAAATGCTAAATTGATTTGAACATTTTATCAAACAGTAGATAAATAATTTTAAAAGTGGCTATTCCAATGTTAAATTGATGAGCCAAATCTACAAATACATCAACTGTAAACACCAGAATAATTAAAGATATTCCAAGTTTAAAATATCTATACATATTTCCAATATTTCAGAATGAATAATTCAAGCAAGAAACACTGGAAGGACATAATGGAATTCCAAATAAGCAAGGGAAACAATTTAATTTACTATCATTTCAACAAGTTTTTGATCATTCCTTTTAAAACAATTCTTTTGTTTTGTTGTTTAATGCAGAGATTGTTTAAATGATTTAATGAGTGAAGTCCTTACGTATTTTTCCTCATAGTTTCTGTTCTCATTCGTGCTCCCGTTTTCAGTTTCTAACTAGTTCGCAGCTGTTCCCTGCTATTTATACTTCTCTTGTTTTTCTATCTCCCTTTTATTGAACGTTTAGGTTAAAGTTCATATTTGTTAATCTCATCATCCAAAAAAACCAGCAAGCAGTACATGGCTTTAGCTCATTTTCCAGTTTCCTTTCCCTCGCAGTAGAGACTATTACTGTATTTCAATTCCAAATAATAAAAATAGTGGGCTATTTACTGGTTTTATTTAATGAAGTGAAGTCCTTTATTTTAGTGGTTAGAGCACAGGCCTCACAAGACAAATTGGGTTCTATTCCCAGCAAGGTGAAATGTTGGGCAACTTTCACACGTTTGTTTACCTAGCAGTAAGTAGGAACCCGCTTGTTAGTTGTTTGGCGGGTTGCTTTTCTGGAGGTAATAATCCCTTTAAAAAAATAATGATTTGGTCACTCATATTTTGACTGTTTGTGGGATGCTGCTGTGCACAAATGGCTGCTGCGGTTTGCATACAAAATATTCACTTGACAGTCTATTCTGTGAAGTGTCTTTGATACGATCTCAAAGATAAGATGCTGTATCAAATAGTACCCCAACCCTAACCAAGCCTTTTATTATTATTATTCTTCCAGTAGAAAAAGATTGATAAGCAATTCAATTGTTATCCACCCTTCCCCCAGCTAACATGATAGAATCTCACTCTGAAACACAAGAGGAAAGATAAACAAAGACAAAGGTTTAAATACCCAATTTATAGAGCGAGGTCAAGATAGAGATGTACAGGAAGGGAGTTCCAGTGGTTAGCTGAAGGCTCCACAAGTCATGGTAGCTGAGAGAGGGTAGAGGATGTGCAGTTGACCCAAGTAGGATGAGTTGAGGAGGTGAACAGGGAAGTGGGAGAGGGGAAGATCAGAGAGATAGAGGGAGAGCAAATGAAAAGCTTAGTTGTTGTTTGGATGAGGCAGGAGGGGGTCCCACTTTTGAAGTTGAGCAGCAGCTGTGCTGGTTTGGGCTGCAAGCCATTTCACAATGGATTCAGCCATCCTGTCATCTGCAACCTGGATCCCAGCCAGGTAAATAGGTCAATTGATGAGACAACGTTTCTGCCATCAGCTAACACAGCCACTGCTGATAGGATTGTTTTTGTGATAGCGCCATCTTGTGACCAGTGTATATATGTGTAAATAAACCACATCATGTGTGCAGTCGTTTTCCAGAACATCAGAGCGTGAACGTGTGTGATACTTGTAGTCCCAGAGATATCACAAATTGGCGACGAGGATGGGATAGTGGATTCCCTAGCTATTTCTGTTTGTAGGACAAGGACTCTACAAAGTGCGGAGAGGTGTGCGAAGACTTTTCATTTTGATTGAGAGCTACAAATCCAGTAAAGTTTGCATTCACGTGTGGTGGGACTGAAACTAAAAAAAATCCCCAATTGACAACTCTCATCGGATACATCGGATGATTGGGTGAGTTTCAACAAAGCCGGGGAACGTTTGGTGCCCACATTGAGCGGCTGCAGATGTTCTTTGCTGCCAATAATATTGTTGAAATTAAAGCTTCTGAAGATAACGCTGCAGTGTAAATACAGCAGTGCAAGAAAGAATGAGAGCAATCTTTCTGACAGAAGTGGGTCCTGATGTGTATGAAACAGTGAGGAATGTGTTAATCACAGCTAAGCCTAAGGACACACCATTGAAGGACATCCTTGAAAGCTTAGACACTATGACCCAAAGCCATTAGAGATTGCAGAGAGTTACCGATTTGGTACCAGATGCCAATTACCAGAGGAAAACATTGGCAGTTTTATCGTAGCTTTTATTGAAAAAGCTGTGGATGCGCTGCAATTTTGGGGATTTCCAAGACCGTGCGTTACGAGATAGGTTTGTGTGTGGACTGAAGAGCGACCGTATCCGAAGCAAATGAATGACAATGTCACAGCTAACATTTGATTTAACATGTAAAACTGCCTTATCTATGGACATGGCTGAGGGAGATTCAAAAGAAGTTTGAGCAAGCTATTGCCTAACAGTGGGGGAGGTAAACAAGCTGCAGGTGTGCAAATCGAAATTCAAAGCACCTGTGAGTCGACCTCCAGGGAAGAGTAACTGGAATAATGCAAAGTCATGCTATCGATGTCTGGGTTCTCATCCAGCACAATCTTGCCCTTTCACGAAAGCGGACTGTTATTTGTGCCATAAGAATGGGCATCTTGCGAAGGCTTGTTTCAAGACCAAGGGGTCGAAGGCGGTCAAAAACAATTGTCAGGTTCTGCATACGGTTGAGCGACACCAGGAGGGCGAGGACTCTGAGGAGCCAGTGGAGATCAACACCATCTACAACACAAAAGCCTCCAGCAGCAAGTCACATGGCATCAAGGTCCAACTAACATTGGATGGAGTCCCAGTAATCATGGAAGTTGATACTGGAGCAGCAGTCAGTGTGGTGTCTGAAACACTGTACCGAGAGAAGCTGAGCAAGAATAAGCTGCAAACAGCAAGGGTCGAGCTGCATAGCTGTGGAGGAGAGATCATCCCAGTTGTGGGTAGAGTGTGTGTTCCGGTTACATACAAGGATCAATGTGCGGAATTGCCAATTCTTGTGGTGAAGGGAGAAAAGCCAGCATTATTTGGTAGAAATTGGATGAAATCGCTGAAATTAGATTGGCAAGAAATCTTCCATGTGCAAATCTCGATCACAACACATGAAGAGGTGATAAAGAAGCACCCGACGGTGTTCAGTGAATCTGGTGCACCAATCAGCAGATACAAAGCGAGTGTAGGAGTGCAAGGTGAAGCAAGGCCAGTGCACTATAAGCCTCGCCCAGTGCCACATGCAATGAGAGAAAAAGTAGAAAAAGAACTGAAAAAGAGAACATTATCAGTAAAGTACAACAAAGTAATTGGGCTACTCCCATTGTTGTAGTTCCAAAATCTGACAGTAGTATCAGAATCTGTGGGGACTACAAGGTAACAGTGAATCGAGTTCTTGAGTGTAGATCACCTGACACGTTACCAAATGTAGAAGATTTGTTCAACACATTGGTAGGTGGTAAAGTATTTTCTAAAATGGACTTGTCAAACGCCTATTTACAGTTAGAGTTAGATGAGAAGTCAAAGGCGTACTTGACTATCAACACTCATATCAATACAATAGGCTACCATTTGGCGTTGCGTCAAGCCCAGGAATTTTCCAAGGGGTCATGACTCAGATTCTAGAGGGAATCGATGGAGTAATATGCTACCTTGATGACATACTCATCTCTGCGCCAAATAGGCAGGTTCATGATGAACGGCTACCTACACATGGTGTTACAAAGGTTAGAGAAACACCAAGTACGTTTCAAGGCTCACAAATGTGAGATGTTTAAAGAGTCTGTAGAGTACCTAGGGCACAAGATAGACAAAGATGGGTTGCACCCAACCCAGAGTAAGGTTGAGACGATCAGGAACGCGACCATTCCCAGAAACACAGCTGAGCTACGATCATTCTTGGGATTATTGAATTATTATGGAAAATTCATTCCAAATTTGGCAACCTTTACACACCCCCTGAATGAGCTTTTGAAGAAAGATGTACCATGGAAATGGACACGTTAATGTGACCAGACTTTCAAGTCGTGTAAAAAACAGCTGGTAGATGGTATAATGCTGGTACACTATGATGTCACCAAGACAATCAAGCATGTGATGCCTCCCCGTACGGGGTTGGTGCGGTTATCTCTCATGTTAGAAACAGGGGAAGAGAGACCGATAGCTTTCGCTTCTAGAACACTGAGTAGTAGTGAGAAAAACTACGCCCAAATAGAGAGAGAAGCTTTGGCCTTGATTTTTGGAATTAGGAGATTCCACAAATACTTGTATGGTCGCAAGTTCATCAATGAAACAGACCATAAACCTTTGACAGCCATTCTAAATCCAAAATCACAGGTACCTATTCCAGCAGCAGCCAGAATGCAAAGATGGGCGTTGATCTTGTCAGCATATATAATCATAGAATCATAGAATCTATGATTCTATGATATCAGTATGACATACAATATCATAGGTCAGCTGATCATTATAATGCCGATGCAATGTCGAGGTTACCCTTAGCATCAGAAATGAAACCCAACAGGGAAGATGTGTTCTATTTTTCCCATGTTGAAGAGCTGCCAGTCACATCAAGTGACATCAGCAAGGCAACTCATAGGGACAGGGTTTTATCCAAGGTGCATGACTATGTTGTCAGTGGGTGGCCTAGTCGTATAATTGAGACAGAAGAAGAAATTTAGGCCATACTTTGTTTGGAGACATGAATTGTCAAATGACCAAGGATGACCAAGGATGCCACATAACCCCCACCCTCCACCCTCGCCCGTCTTCACTGGCTCCCCATCCTCCAGAGGATCGAATTCAAGATCCTCGTCCTCACCTTCAAGGCCTTACACGGCCTTGCCCCACCCTATTTAACTGATCTACTCTCCCCCTATAAGCCCACCCGGACCCTTCGTTCAGCAAGAATTGGCCTGCTCCAAGCCCCCCCGCCCAAACCGCCCCACCATCGGAGGCCAGGCCTTCAGTTTCTCCGCTCCCACCCTGTGGAATTCCATCCTCCAATCCCTCCGTCTTGTTTCTTCCCTTTCCTCTTTCAAGGCCGGTTTGAAGACTTTCCTCTTCGACCGTGCCTTTTGTTCCCCCCAGAACTTTTCGACCTCCCCTACGTGTTTCACCCCTTCCCGAACACTCCCCTCCCAGCTCGGGTCACACGCCTCCTGTGCAGCGCCTTGGGACGTCCTCCCCACGTGAAAGACGCTTTATAAGTTTAAGTTGTTGTCGTGTCATGTGGGGAGCTCGAGTGGTAATCTCTGAAAGGTACAGAGTACAGTTGTTAGGTGATCTTTATGATCAACACCTAGGGATGTGTCTGACCAAGAGTCTCGCTAGAAGCTACCTATGGTGGCCAGGGTTGGATAAACATATTGAAAACACAGTAAAACAGTGTAGGGTATGTGAGGCGGTTGGAAGGAGTCCACTACCAGTACCACTACAGTCATGGCAATGGCCAGCCAGAGTCTGGCAAAGGTTACACATGGACTTTGCAGATCTAAATGGATGGCAGTTGTTCATTGTGACAGATAGTCATTCCAAGTGGGTTGAGCTGTTTCTGATGAACACACAACACGTAGCAAAACTTTGGATATTTTGAGAGGGTTGTTTGCTTCATATGGATTTCCAGAGAAATCGTGTCTGACAGCAGACCACAGTTCTGTTCAGAAGAGTTTGCGCAATGCATGAAAAAGAATGGTGTGAAGCACACTAGTGTACCTACATACCATCCAGCTTCGAATGGTGCTGCAGAGCGCACAGTGCAATTGTCAAACGCGCACTAGTTAAGGAAATGCTAGATGCAAACTCAAGAAAAAGTCAATTATCATTGCCTCACAAACTAGCCAACTTTCTGATAACACCTCACACCACCACAGGCAGAACACCAGCTGAGATGTTACTAAAAAGACACCTGAGAACAAGATTTTCACTGTTAAAACCCAACTTAGCACAAACGGTAGAAGGAAAACAGGAGAGACAGAGAGAGAACCAAGTGACCCCTGGTTATAGATTCTCCTACCAGGGGAAACAGTCCCTCAGTGCCTACTTTATCCAGCCCTTTAAGAATCTTATATGTTTCAATAAGATCCCACCCTAATTCTTCTGTACTCTAGAGAATACAGCCCTAGTTTATTCAACCTATCCTCATAGGTCAGTCCCCTCATCCCAGGAACTAACCTTGTGAATCTACGCTGCCCCCCCTCTAAGGCAAGTCTGTCCTTTATTAAATAAGGAGACAAACCTGCACACAATACTCTAGGTGCAGTCTCACCAGAGCCCTATACAGTAGCAGCAAGACTTCCCTACTCTTATACTCTAAACCTTTTGAAATGAACGCTAGCATGCCGTTCCCCTTCTTAGTTGCTGCACCTGCAAACTAACTGTTTGGGACTGGTGTACAAGGACACCCAAATCTCTTTGAACACTAACACTATCTAACTTCTCCCCCTCTAGAAAATAATCTATTCTTTTAATCTTGTACCTAGGTGAATAATTTCTCACTTGCTAACATTGAATTCCATCTGCCACTTACTTGCCCACTCCCCTAGCCTATCCATATCTTGTTGCAATCTTTTTGCATCATCCTCAGAGTTCACTCTGCTGCCTAGTTTAGTGTCATCCGTGAATTTAGACACATTCATTAGGGAGGAGTTGTGATAGCGCCATCTAGTGACCGGTGTATATAAGTGTAATTACACCACATGATGTGTGCAGTCGTTTTCCAGAGCATCAGAGCGTGAACGTGTGTGATACTTGTAGTCCCAGAGATATCACAGTTTTCATTCAAATTGACTGTAATTTATTTCAAATGAAAGAAACGAGACAGGCACTGGTCCTGTTACTCTGCTGTAAAGAAACAATTTAAAATCAGTTAAATAGTTTTTCTTTGGTCAAGCTGTACAACCACAACTTGCATTTTTTAGCACCCTTGATAGCATCCTGGAACACTGGCCACTGGCGGAGTCTGACACCAGGTCAGGGGGAGAGGGAGGGGGAGGGGGAAGGTGACTACAAGAAGTATGAAAAAGGAAGGTCTTAAAAATAGGATTTTAAGATTTTAAGGGGGAGAGGCAGGCAAGGTGGAGGGATTGAAAATTAGTTTCAGAATAGTTACCTAATTCTCCTTTCAAAGCCTCCTGTTTTCTGAAAACAGTAGCAATTTTATTTACTGGTTCCATCAACGGAAACATTGCTGCAGAAACAGCGAAAGAGACAGTTGAGGTGTCTTGTTTGACCCTCAGCTATCCTTCCTACCCCATATCCATGCCATGACCTACTCTGCCTTCCTCCACCTCTGCAACGTTGCGTGGCTCAGCCCCTGTCTCACACCACAGGTCACCAAAACCTTCATACATTCATTCACAACATCCATGCTTTACTATGCAAACTCCCTGCTTTTCTGTCTCCCCAACACCTCCCTCCACAGGCTGCAGATCATCCAGATCTCTGCAGCCCATGTCCTCTCCCACACCAGGCTCTGGAACCATATCATCTCCACCCTTGCCCAACTCTACAGGCTTCCCATCACACAAAGGATAAAGTTCCAGATCCTGGTCCTCGCCTTCAAATTCCTCCATGGCCTTGCTCCCTCCTATCTCTGAGGACTCTGGCTTGCTTCATAACCTCCTAACCCCCTACCAACCTGCCTATTCCCTCTGCTCAGTGGGCTCTGGCATGCTTCATGTCCCCAGCCTCACCACCCACCCCCACCTACTACCCCATCCCCCACCATAGGCGGACGAGCCTTCAGCCATTCTGCACCTACCTCAGGAACTGCATCCTACAGTCGCACTGTCTCACTCCCTCCCTTCCCTCCTTCAAGACCTACCTCAAGGCCATCCTTTTTGATCTTGCTTTCGATAAACCTTTTTCCCCCCTGCCTAATCCTTACCCCCAGCTTGTGTCTGGAATACTGTCTGGCCAGCTTCCTGGGATGTCCTCCTGACATGAAAGGTGCTAAACAAATATAATTTTGTTGTTGTTATTGCTTCTAAAATTGCATTTAAAATGAATAATGTTTGCATTTGATATTGCGCTTAGAACATCAAAATCTCTCCAAGTGTTTCGCAGTGAACTGCTACCAAGCAGTGAACTGCTTTCATAAAGGCGGACATCCCAAGATGCTTGACAGTCACTGCTTCAGACCCGAACTGAGGACAGTTGAAGAGGAGAGTCTTGAGGCAAGACTTGAAGAAGTCCAGGGAGGGGGCGAGATGGAGGGACTGCGGGATGGAGTTCCAGAGGTTGGAGCTAAAGTGGCTAAAGGCTCGCCTGCCAATGGTGGGGCAGGGGACGTGGAGCAGGCCAGAGCCTGCTGAGTGGAGGAAGGGGGCAGGTTGGTAAGGGGATAGGAGGTCACGGATGTAGGGTGGGTGGATGGCGAGGTTGTGGAACACTTTAAATGTGAGGACCAGGATCTTGAATTGGATCCTCTGGATGATGGTGAGCCAATGGAAAAATACTCAGTCTGCATATCTGGTAATCCAGTTTATGATGTCTCTGGGTTCAATGAGTCTTGAGAGTTAGCATCTGATTAGACATAGAGGTCTATTCGATTCAATTATGCAGAGCCCCACAAACATTCACTGATTGCTATTACCACTGGCAAGTGTGTCGGTCACCCGAGGACACCGGTTTAAAATACTTGTTAAAAGAAACAGAGACATGTTTTCACGCAGCGAGTTGTTGGGATCTAGAATGAGTTACCTGAAATGGGGGAAGCCAATTTGATAATAATTTTTAAGAGAGAAGTAGATAGTTATTTGGAGAACAGAAGTTGCTGGGAACACTCAGCAGGTCAAGCAGCATCTATGGAGAAAGGAAAAGGATGGGTTGAATAAACTAGGGCTGTATTCTCTAGAGTACAGAAGAATTAGGGGAGATCTTATTGAAACATATAAGATTCTTAAAGGGCTGGATAAGGTAGGCACTGAGGGACTGTTTCCCCTGGTAGGAGAATCTATAACCAGGGGTCACAGTCTTAAAATTAAGGGTCAGCCTTTTAGAACAGAGTTGAGGAAACATTTCTTCACTCAGAGGGTAGTGAATTTATGGAATTCACTCCCCCAGAAGGCTGTAGATGCTCAGTCCTTGAAAAGGCTGAAACCGATAGATTTTTGAAAAATAGAGGGATTAGGGGATATGGGGATAGGGCAGGTAATCAGAGTTAGGTCAGAAGATCAGCCATGATCTTATTGAATGGCGGAGCAGGCTCGAGCGGCCGAATGGCCTACTCCTGCTCCTAATTCTTATGTTCTTATGTTCTTATGAAAAGTGAGTCAACATTTCGTGTCCATGACCTTTCGTTGTGGACCCGAAGCGTTGACTCATTTTCCTTTCTCAATAGATGCTGCCTGACTTGCTGAGTGTTCCCAGTAACTTCTGTTTTTGTTTCAGATTTCTACCATCTGCAGTATTTTGTGTTTTTGTTATTTGGGGAGGATGGGTTTGCAGGGCTGTGGAGAGAGAGAGAGAGAGTGGGTGACTGGGATTGATTTAGACGGCTCTTTTCAAAGACCTGAACAGACATGATGGGCTGAATAGCCTCCTTCTGTGCTATATAATTCTATGATGATCAAAGCCAAAGATTCTTTATGAAGCTGAAACATCTCAAAGTGTTTTATAGTCATTTGGTGCCATGTATCATAACCGTGTACTTAAAGGGAACAAAGATAATTAATAACTTGCGCACATCATAAAGTGCGTGGACAGTCACACAAACTCCATTGAAATGAATGATCAAGTTATCTCCGCAATTGTTAGCTAGGATGCCATTAGAAATTGCTGTTTTTCCCTGTAGTAAGATATTGATGTTTTTTTAATGTACTTTACATGCCCCCCCGCCCAGCCCTGGCTTCTGTGTGACTTGGGAGCTGACCATTGTTTGTGGCAGCCAATATTTTAATAAATAATTTATTGATTTTTGTGCTACTTATCATCAGACATTTACAGAGATAAAACAGCAAACGGTAGACATTCGAGAATATAAACACTGTGTTGGTACACTGTGTGCTCACCACGTCAGCATTACATTTGCTGATCGGTTGTTTACTGATACTGTTGGGTTCAAAGGTGTGTCAAGCAGTGGACTAATCACTTTATGATACTTGGCCAGCAGTGGATCTGTCATATCTGGGACAAAAGCTATGGTACTAGTGGTTGGAGCACTCACCTCACGAGGATCTGGGTTTGATTCACGGGCAGAGTGAAATGTTAGACAAGTTTCCTTACTCCACACACCTCTGTTTACCTAGCAGTAGGAACCTTGTTGTTAATTGATCGGTGGATTGCTTTTCCTGGGGTAGTAATCCATTCGAAAAAATAATAATAATTTGGTCACTCAATCTATGACTGTTTGTAAGGCATTGCTGCTACGTTTTGCCCACAAAATACAAAGTCAATTCACTTTATTTTGTGGGCAAAACGTCAATTCACTTTGCAGTATACTTGGTGAAGCGCTTTGAGACGTCTCAAAGAAGTGATGAGGCGCAATATAAAAGGCAAGGATTATTAAAAAGGTGCGGCCATGATATGTTTTGTGATCTCTACTTCCTGCAAATCCCATCCCATGGCTGATTCAGGACCAAAATTCAGCTAAGGACAGGTGGAGTTAGATTAGAAGGTCAGCTATGATCTTATTGAATGCCGGGGCAGGCTTGAGGGGCTGAATGGCCTCCTTATTCTTATCTTCTGATTCGTACAGCCACCTGTACCCCATTTTCCACTACCTCTCCCCCAGGATCCATCTCCATCCCACCCCCACTAACATACCTTCCACCCTATCTCTCCCCCTGCCTTCTCTGCTCTCCTCCATAAAAAGAAACCCACCACCTCTCACCTCATCTCCCAGCTCCATCTCCTAGCCCCGACTCCTAACTGATGTCATCAAGCTCTTCCTCTCCACTGGCACCGTCCGCACCCCTCTAAAAACTGCCGTCATCACCCTCATCTTAAAACAACCTTCTCACAACCCATCCCTCTTCTCCAGCTGTCGCCCCATCTCCAACCTCCCATTCCTCTCCAAGGCCCTGGAACGAGTCATTGCTTCCCAGCTTCGCTCCTTTCTCTCCCACTACTCCAGGCCCATACGCAGGATTTTTAATGGGGGTTGCGAATTGCTAGTGATGGGACCAATAATGGCTGGGGCTCCGATGTTTTACACAGTTTGAGGTCTTATTTAATCGGTTTAGAAGATCCAATATGAACGGTAAATGTTTCATGTCCTTGGTTTTTAAGAGCATCATTATTTATTCAGTGTTTTTATTTTCCCAGGTAGTCCGTGTCTAAATCTTTTAGGAAGGTCGAATGTGTTCGCCGATAAAAGCAAACACGATTGTTGACACGATGATGTAAGGAATGTGAACGATAAAGTAAATTACAATCCAATTAAAACAGTACAATGACGAATGCTTGATAAATGTATGCGTATAAGAGAAAATGATCATAAACTACGGATTGACAGTAATTAATAAGTTGTTCTGCAACATTTTTCTTTACATCATGGAGGTATTCTCTATATTTCCATGCATTAACTGAATACATATATTGTGTTACTTGAGCACAAATACATATCTTATTGTTATCCTAAGACTCAATTTCTTTCGGACTGTAATGAACAATAATGTAAGAGTAAAGTATGAATGATGTGCTCAGATATTCCAGTAAAGCAAATTTTATAAAAGACAAGAAAATATACAGAAACTGAAAATCAGTGTAAAACAGTTAATTCACACGTGTTACAACCCTGTTATCAGCATTATCCTGAAAATATCGTTGAACTCTGAGCAATAGTGTAGTTAGTTTTTAGTTATTTATTTAGAATCACAATTAAAGGAAGTGACCCATCAAGCAATACTGATCTGAAGAAAAAATACTTGAATAAATAAGGGAGGGGAAATTAATTCTTTAATAGCGTTCCGTATTCGAGACGCCTTGGTTGCTTTGAAGCGAATACGTCAACCACTCTACCACTATCGATTTCCATGTTATAATGAATGTGCATTAACGCGAGTGCTGAAAGTCGTTCTTGTGTCATGCTTGCTCGTAGGTAGGTGTGTAACCTGCGTAAAGCACTTGCACTTCGTTCACATTCGCAACTTGTTGCAGGAATAGTGCAACACAATCTTAGAAGCACAGAGATATTAGGGAACATGTCATCATCACACTCCATCATTGCTGCTGCTGCCGTGGATGGACGTTGGTCAGAGGATAATGGTAGGAATCTGTGTTTCCATCTGAATAATTCTTGTGGGAACACTTCCGGTGAGTGCATATCTTCAGCGTATACTTCAACTACCTCTTCGAGTGATGGTACATCATCCCCACATAACACTGACGGGACTAATCCCAATAGCCTTGATGAAAGCACTGATACATCGGAAAACTGTGAGTCAAATTCAGAATGGATGTGGCTTAGGAATGGAATCGCAACGTTTCGACGATAATGCTCCTCCGGTGTAGCTGCAGGCACGTTACTACGCATGGTCTGCCGACCAACAGTCCGTGGCATTGATGGCAAGACGTTGACAGCATTAGCCATTCTAACAGCTTGCTTATACGATCTTGAAAATTCAACTTCTACATCATCGCAGAGCGCTTTGTATACCGCTTTCACGGTTGAGATCTCACTGTAAGCCTTGATGATGTCAACAGTCTGGCCTTGCAATTTTACTGTTATGCCAGCGAGGTGTGACAAGAAGTGATAGATCGTAAGAAATGTCACAATGAAGTCGAAGGAAGTGAGACTTGCCAATAGAGATGCTGCATCACAGGGTCTCTTTGGATCCCAACTAGCTTCCCTAAAATCTATGCCACATGATTCGACGTTGGCACCATGAGCAATATTCTCCAATTCTGTAATAATGTAGATGCCTGATAGAAATGAATATATGCCTCTTGTCTGGCAGCCCATCATGTCTTGCACAAGTCAAGAAGCCCCTTTCGATGTTTTGTTTCCTCTGGCAAAGCCTTTCTAATAATCGATTGCAGGAGACCATTGCGCTTTGGGCTTGCCAGGAAGAACCAACAGCCTTTAGCTTGTCAATTGTGTTTCTTGTGCGGGGGAGGGAGCATGAATGCGCTATTACCAAGTTTAGGCAATGACCACTACAATGAACGTATACAGCTTTTGGTGACTGCTGTTTTATTCGTCGCTGAACACCAACATTATCGCTTGACATGTTTGCAGCTCCGTCATAGCCTTGTCCACGGATGTTAGTAGCATCAAGGCCCGTCATCTTTAGAAAGTCCAAGATGGTACTGGCGATGACTTCACCGGTGATCCTTGGCAATTTAAGAAAAGACAGAAATTCCTCCCTGATATCTTTATTTCTGTCAACGAAACGGAAACAAAGGGCGAGCTCCTCTTTGTTGCTGCTAGTTACCTCATCAGCAAGTACACTAAACCATCGAGCAGCTTTGATTTCATCAATCAAATCACTGCGGATTATATCATGGCCGATGATTGTGATGATATCGTTCTGTATTCTAGGTGAGGTATATTTACAATTCCTATTTGCGAGCCCAATACTAGCAAGGTCGAGCAGAGAGCCAGCCAGAGTGAGCTACGGACGGAGTGAGGCGAGGACAGAGTGAGAAGGAATTGGGTGAGAGTGGGAATTAGGTGCAGAGGGGAAGTAGGTGCAGTTTATATATCCCAGGGAAGTAAGTCGAGATAATGACCTGGCATGTGATGTGCGAGGAATGCGGGATGTGGGAGTTGATGGAGGGCAACCTGAGTCAAGGTGACTTCATCTGCAGCAAATGTCTGCACCTGAGGAAGCTCCAGCTTAGAATAGCTGAGCTGGAGTATCAGGTGGAGACATTGCGGTGCATCAGGGAAGGGGAGAGCTTCTTAGATAGTTTCATCCTAGAGCCTGACACTCCACCAAGGCCTAGGGAACAAGAGTGCGCTGTTGCTAGCCACGGTCAGGACTGGGTGACAGTCAGACGACCGGGTATGCGGAGCCACAAGAATGGTGCAGAGAAACCCCAGACTGTAACCATTTCCAACAGGTATGAAGTACTTTCAACCTGTTTGGATAAGGAGGTCTGTGAGAAGGTTGGACAAACCAACTCCATAAAGATCATTTTAATAAGAGATACAACTGTCCGAGGTATAGATAGGCGTTTTTGTGAACGGAAACGCGAATCTCGGAAGGTGTGTTGCCTACCAGGTGCCAGGGTTGAAGACTTGACTGAGCGGGTGCATGAAATTCTGCTAGGGGAAGGGGAAAATCCACTTGTGGTGGTCCATGTTGGGACCCATGAAGTTGAGAGGAAAAGAACTGAGATGCTCCAGGGAGAGTACCAGAGACTAGGGAGTAAACTAAAAAGTGGAACTTCGAGAGTGGTGATCTCTGGGTTGCTTCCAGTGCCTCAAGCAAGCCAGTTCCAGATTGCTAGAATAAGGCACATCAATGCATGGCTGGAGAAGTGGTGTAGGAAGGAGGGTTTCTGGTTCCTAGACCATTGGGACCAATTCTGGGGTAGGTGGAACCTGTACAAAATGGATGGGTTACACCTGAACAGGGCTGCAACCAATCTCCTTGCAGGGAGGTTGTCGAGTTTTGTGGGGGGGGGCTTTAAACTAATCCCGGGGGGTGAGGGTGGGAAACTGATCAGTAGTTCAGATACGGGAGGGGTAACAAAGAGGACAGGGGTAAGGGTAAGACGGGAGAAAAGTGCAGAGGAAGTAATTTGTGCCTTAGAGTGCATGTATGTAAATGCACGAAGTTTGAGAAATAAAATTGGTGAGCTGCAGGCTCAGGTTGCTGCGAGGCGATATGATGTTATAGCAGTAACAGAGACTTGGCTCCAGCATGGGCAGGAATGGGAGTTGAACATTCCTGGTTATAATGTATTCAGGAGGGATAGAGAAGGGAGAAAAGGGGGCGGGGTGGCAATTTTAGTTAAGGACTCAATGACTGCCTTAGAAAGGAACGAGGTGGAAGAAGGACTAAAAACCGAATCTATCTGGTTAGAAATGAGGAATAAAAAAGGTGCAGTTACACTGTTAGGGGTATACTATAGACCACCAAATAGTGGGGAGGAGATAGACAAGCAGATCTGCAAGCGTATCACGGAGAAATGCAGAGCTAATAGAGTAGTGATAATGGGTGACTTCAACTATCCCAACATAGACTGGCAGAATAGTAGAGTAAAGGGCAAGGAGGGAGAAGAATTCCTGAAGTGTGTGCAGGACAACTTTCTTGATCAGTATGTTTCCAGTCCATTGAGGAAAGAAGCATTGCTGGATCTAGTTTTAGGAAATGAGGTAGGGCAAGTTCAACAGGTTTCTGTAGGTGAGCATCTAGGGAATAGTGACCACAATATCGTTAGATTCAGAATAATTATGGAAAGGGATAAGGAACGATCACAGGTGAGGACACTCAACTGGAAAAGGGCTAATTTCAATGAGTTGAGGTGGGACCTAGCCAAGGTGGATTGGAAAGAAAAATTGGCAGGTAAGACAACTAACGAGCAGTGGGCAGCGTTCAAAGAGGAGATAGTTCAGGCACAGGTCAAAAGCATCCCCACAAAGGTGAAATGTAAGGCATCCAAACCTCCCTGGATGACTAAGGAAATCAGGGCCAAAATAAAACAAAAAAAAGAGGCTTATGATAAGTGTCAGGCTCAAAATTCAGAAGGGAACAAAGCAGAATATAGGAAGTGTAGGATAGAACTAAAAAAGGAAGTTAGAGGGGCAAAGAGACTGCATGAAAAACAATTAGCGAGTAAGATTAAGGGGAACCCTAAGGTTTTTTACCAACATATTAAGAGTAAAAGGTTGGTCAAGGAGAGGGTGGGGCCAATTAGGGACCTAGGAGGAAATCTCATTGTGGAGGCAGAGGGCATGGCTGATGTACTGAATGAGTACTTCGCCTCTGTCTTCACAAAAGAAAAGGATACAGCCAATGCCATGGTATTAGAGGAGAGGGTAGGAGAAATGGATAGAATAATTATAACCAGAGAGGAAGTTCTAAAAAGGTTGACGTTGCTCAAGGTGGATAAGTCACCTGGTCCGGATGGGATGCACCCTAGGTTACTAAGTGAGGCACGGGAGCAAATAGCAGGGACTCTGACCACGATCTTTCAATCTTCCTTGGACACAGGGGTCGTGCCAGAGGACTGGAGGATAGCTAATGTTACTCCCTTGTATAGAAAGGGGCAGAAGGACAAGCCTGGTAACTACAGACCAGTCAGTCTAACGTTGGTAGTGGGCAAACTTCTAGAGTCCATAATCAGGGACAAGGTAGATCTTCACTTAGAAAGATATAGGCTAATAAAGGACAGTCAACATGGATTTGTTAAAGGCAAATCTTGCCTTACAAATCTGATAGAATGTTTTGATGAGGTAACGGAATGGGTGGATAATGGTAGCGCAGTTGATGTAGTTTACATGGACTTTCAAAGGGCATTTGACAAAGTGCCACATGAGAGACTTATTATGAAATTAAAGGCCCATGGCGTAAAAGGGACAGTGGCAGCGTGGATCCACAACTGGCTGCGAGACAGAAAGCAGAGAGTTGTAGTGAGCGGCTGTTTTTCAGATTGGAGGGAAGTGAGCAGTGGTGTGCCACAGGGATCAGTTTTGGGACCATTGCTGTTTGTAATCTACATCAATGATCTGGACTTGGGTGTAGGGAGTACAGTTTCCAAGTTTGCAGATGACACTAAGTTAGGGAGAATAGTAAACAGTGAGGAGGATAGTAGCCATCTGCAAGAGGATATAGACAAATTGGTAAAGTGGGCAGACACATGGCAGATGAAGTTTAATGCAGAGAAGTGTGAGGTGATGCATTTTGCGAGAAGAAATGAAGTGAGGCAATATAGTCTAGATAGTACAATTTTAAATGGTGTGAAGGAACAGAGACCTGGGGATTTGTGTTAGTGACTCGTTGAAGGTGGCAGGACAGGTAGACAAGGCTGTTAAGAAGGCATATGGGATACTAGGCTTTATAAATAGGGGTATAGAGTACAAAAGTCAGGAAGTGCTGACTAACCTCTATAGGACTTTGGTGAGGCCTCAGCTGGAATACTGTGTTCAATTCTGGTCACCACACTACAGAAAGGATGTGAAGGCATTGGAAAGGGTGCAGCGAAGATTTACTAGGATGGTGCCAGGATTGAGGGACTTCAGCTATGAGGAGAGGCTAGATAGGCTAGGGTTATTCTCTCTGGAGCAGAGAAGATTGAGGGGAGACCTAATAGAGGTTTATAAGATCATGAGGGGTTTCGACAGGGCAAATAGAGAAAAACTATTTCCACTCGTGGGTGAATCTGTGACTCGTGGTCACAGATTTAAAATAGTTTCAAGGCGAAGTAGAGGGGAGCTGAGGAGAATTTTTTTCACTCAGCGAGTTGTACGAATCTGGAATGCATTGCCTGAAAAGGTGGTGGAGGCTGATTCGATAACAACTTTTAAAAGGGAATTAGATCTTTATTTAGGGAGAACAGGTCTATTAGGCTATGGGGAGCAGGCAGGGCAGTGGGATTGAATCGCTCTTTTCAAAGAGCCAGCACAGACTAGATGGGCCGAATGGCCTCCTTTTGTGCCGTAAAATTCTATGAATCTATGAATCTATGAATCTATGAAAAGGTGATGTCGAAGTACCTCGTCATGCTTTGCAATCATCTGTAGGGCTGCCAGAAAGTTTCCCGGATTACCATTGTGCCGTCACTCGTAACGGTGTTACTTTCCACGACTCTTTCATTATCTCCTCTAAGTGCAATGCACTGACGTCCACAGAATAATACAGCTTCGGCAACTGTTCTTATGATATGTCGATTTCTTTCAATGTTTTTCTTCTTTTCATCGACCAAACGAATGTCTATCTTATGTTGTGGGTTTGCAACAGAGTCGCGCATTGATGCCAATCTAATCATAGAATTTACCTGATAACCATTTTGTTCATGTTCCTTCGCCTTCTCGTTTAGTTTGTAGAACATGGTAAAGGGTGTATTAACAAATGCCCCCATCCGTTTCCTCTCACTTGTTTGGACCATCAGTGCACAGTGAATGCAAAAGGCAGCATCTAATGAAGGACTGTAGACCATCCATTTATAATCTCGCAAGTATCTCATCTTGAACTGGCGCTGACAATGGTGAAGGAACCGTGACGGGAAAATGTAATATTCAGATGGGATGAAGTGGCTTGTCAAGAGATGGTATTTATATCCAACATCAAGTTTTTCAATTGCATTGGTCAACTCCTCAGGGCTCAGAGTAGCATTTATGATGTTTCCGATATCATTAACGAAATGAGTAGACCTATGTTGTATAATTATAAGGGGCTCGGCAACTTCCTGGTCACTGGAACAGCTTGGTTCACTAACTCCCATCTCATCCTGTATTTCTTGCAATTCCTTAGCTGGCTCTTGATCATCAGTCGAACTAAGCCTTTTCTTGACCATCCATTGGTCTAGGGGCTTGCATAGTTTTGCAGCTGCTTTGCGTTTCCGTTCATTTTGCTCTTTGCGACCCATAACGTAGTCTAGGTACTATTTCTTTATGATGACTTCTAACAAAAAAAAATTAAGGAAATACATATGCTATTCATTAAATCCACAAACGTAGGCCTATGTATGTAGGTAATTTAAATGAAAAGGGAACTACATGGCTTATGACATTTATTTTCATTCCATTAAACTATTTAAAATGACTCGAGATCTAAAGCTAGGATTTTTTTGAGCTGCTATTGAAAGTGTACTCCTATATGGAGCAGAATGCTGGACACTTACGCAAACCTTGACCAGGAGATTAGATGACTCATGAGGTTTATACGAGGCTTCTAAGAGCCGCCCTGAACGTTTCCTGGCGACAGCATCTGACAAATAGTGAGCTATATGGTACACTACCACACTGGTATCACAGACATTACTGCAGAGGCGTCTTAGGTTTAGCGGACATAGCTGGAGAAGCCGGGAGGAAACTGTCCATAGTGCTATCCTATGGGAACCATTGCACGGTCACAGAACACGAGGTAGACAATGGTGAAGGAACCGTGATGGGAAAATGTAATATTCAGATGGGATGAAGTGGCTTGTCAAGAGATGGTATTTATATCCAACATCAAACCCTCCTCAAACCCCTTCAATCTGGCTTCCGTGCTGCCCACAGCATGGAGACAGCCCTGGTCAAAGTCTCCAATGACATTCTTAACATTTGTGACCAGGGCTCTCTCTGCCTCCTTGTCCTTCTCGATCTCTCCGCCGCCTTCGACACTGTCGACTCTTCCATCCTCCTACAGCGCCTCTCCTCCCTCCTCAATCTCCATGGATCTGCCTTCGCCTGGTTCGATTCCTACCTCTCTCATCGCCTACACTTTGTCACCACCAACGATTTCTCTTCCAGCCCCCGCGCATCACCTGTGGTGTGTCCCAGGGCTCTGTCCTTGGCCCCGACTGTTCACCCTCTACACTCTCCCCCTGGGTGACATCATCAGCAGACATGGGGGTAACTTCCACATGTGTGTGTATGACACCCAACCCTATCTCTCTGCCTCTACCCTCGACTCCAGCCCTACCACTGTCCTGACAGACTGTCTGTCAGACATCAAGTCCTGGATGAGAGACAACTTTCTACAGTTGAATGTCAACAAGACCGAGGCCCCACTGATTTGCTCCCACCAGCCCCTCCACACCTCAGGCACTGACAGCATCAACCTCCATGGTTGCGCAATCAACTTCGACCCTCAACTGTATTTCCTCCCCCACATCCAAGCAATGACTTGATCTGCCTTTCCCCATCTCCACAACATTGCCCTACTCCGCTACTATCTCACATCCAAAGCCGCTGAAACCCTCATTCACACCTTCATCACATCCCAGCTCAACTATGCAAACGGCCTGCTGGTTGGCCTTCCCTATTCCTCCCCTCACAGGCTGCAGATAATCCAGAACTCTGTGGCCGGTGTCCTCTACCGTTCCAAACTCCGTGACCTCATCTCCCCCATCCTCGCCCGACTCCATTGGCTCCCCATCATCCAGAGGATCCAGTTCAACATCCTGGTCCTCACATTTAAAGCCTCCACAACCTCTCCTCCCCCTACATCTGTGACCTCCTATCCCCTTACCAACTTACCTGCCCCCTTCCTCTGCTCAGCAGGCTCTGGCCTGCTCCACGTCCCCCGACCCACCTGTCCCACCATTGGCCTTCAGCCACTCTGCCCCCAACCTCTGGAACTCCATCCTGCAGTCCCTCCCCCTCGCCCCCTCCCTGGCCTCCTTCAAGTCTCTCCTCAAGACTCTCCTCTTCGATGGACCCATCGACAACTACTAATCCCCCCTTCCCTCCCTACCCACCTGTCCTCAGCTTGTTGGATGTCCTCCTAATGTGAAAGGCGCTATTCAAGTGTAATTTTGTTGTTTTTGTTATGTTTTAATGTAACACTCAATCACCTATATTGAATCTCTTGCAAATGTCACGTCGCTATAAAAATCAAAGGTTCACAATAATAATGATTGGATTTTATGTAGCACCTAAAACAACAACTTGCATTCATACAGCAGAAGCATTTCAGAGCTTCACACTATGAAAGTGTAGTAACTATGTACTTCTAAGAGAATGTAACAACCAATTTCTGCACCACAACAACAGCTTGTTTTTATGTTGCGTCTGTCACAAAGGGTAGTGTGTCAGAGTACCTAACAGTGGTGGAACTTGGGACGTGATGTAGGCACGGTAGAAGGCAAAGGTCTGTAGATCAAATCTGAAGACAGGCAAGGAGGGATCAAGAGGGAGGATTGAGGCAGTGAATTCCAGAGTGTCAGAACGTAGTGGCTGAAAGCACGGCCACTAATCATAGAGCAAAAGGGATGAGGGATATGCAGGAGGCTGGATCTGACTGAGAGAAGGGGGCTTTGTGAAGTGAAGTGAACAAGTGAGTGTCAGGAACAGATGTTGGACCAGAGTGGCCTGAGCAGCGGTTTCCTCTGGGCGAACCTATCCACAGTCACTGATCAACTTCCACATGTATGTGGATGACACACAATTCTACTTCTCCTCCTCCAATTGGGATTCCAGGTACGCCAATATTCTATCAAGTTATCTGACAGACATTAGGGCCTGGATGAGTGCAAACTACTTACAGCTAAGTGTTGATAGGATGGAAGGCATACTCCTTTCCTTGGCTCCCATCAAGGAACCCTGGAGCTCAGTGGTTAGAGCACTTGCCTCGCAAGCAAGAGACCCAAGTTTAATTCCTGGCAGGGCAAAAATTGGACGAGTTTCTTTATTCCGTATGCCTTTCACTTTGGGAGGACGTCACAAGGCACTGAACAGTCAGAATAGGACCCGAGCAGGGGAGAATGGCAGGGCAGGAGGGAAGGGCGGGAGAGAGTTAGGAGGGCAGCAGAAGGCACGGTCGAAGAGGAGGGTCTTGAAGCTGGCCTTGAAGGAGGCGAGGGAGGGAGCAAGGCGAAAGGACTATGAGATGGAGTTCCAGAGTGTGGGAGTAGAAAGGTTGAAAGCCCGTCCGCCAATGGGAGGGCGGGTTGAGCGGGGTACATGGAGCAGGCCAGCCGCTGACCAGAAGGGGCGGGGCTGTTCATGGGGTGCAGCAGGTTAGAGAGCTGGGGGGCAAGGCCGTGAATGGCCTTGAAGGTGAGGATGAGGATCTTGAATTGATTCCTCTGGGGGATGAGGAGCTAATGGAAACGAGCGAGGATGGGTGTGATGTGGTCCCATAGCTCATGCACAATGGTCTGGAACTCTGAAACACTCTTTCTCTCACCCTCTGACTTGCCCCTTCCTCATCTGCAGGTCATGACTGAAGACCTTCTTCTTGGACAGTGCCAACAGTCATCCCCCCCACTTTCCCAGGCTCTGCATTTTCTTCACCACTGTCAAGTGCTCTGGATTGCTACCCTGTATGGAAGCCATATTCTTTGGCTCTCATCAATGTCACCATTCGCACGGCTCTCACCTCCTCCACTTTCCCGGCCTGGACCCTAAAACTCTCCCAACCTATGCGCAACCTTGGCGTCAGGTTCGACCCCCGACTGTCCTTCCTCCCCCACATCCGGTCCCTCACCAGCACCGCCTTCTACCACCTCCGGCAATACCTCACCTCAAAAGCCACTGAAACCCTGGTCCAGGCCTTTGTCACCTCTCGGCTGGACTATTGCAACGCCCTCCTCTCCGGTCTCCCCTCCACCACAATCCACAGAGTCCAGCTAATCCAGAACTCTGCCGCCCGCATTCCCACCCGCACCAAACTCCGCTCCTCCATTACCCCAGTCCTTGCCAGACTTCACTGGCTCCCTGTCCCTGAGAGGATCCACTTCAAGATCCTCACCCTTGTTTTCAAATCCCTCCACTCCTCTGCACCCCCCACCTCTCTGATCTCCTCTCCCCCCAAACCAGCTCCCGCTGCCTTCCCTCCTCTGGGTCTGGCCTCCTCCATGTCCCCCCGAATCCTCTGCTCCACCCTCGGCGGCCGTGCCTTCAGCCACTACCCCCCGAGGCTCTGGAACTCCCTTCCTCACTCCCTTTGCCTCGCCCCTTCTCTTCCTAGTTTCAGATCACAGCTAAAGACCTTTCTCTTCGACTGCGCCTTTGGTCACCTGTCTCCCCCCTGCCCCTGGTTCAGTCCTGGGATCCGCTATTGTGAAGCTCTGAGACACCGCCCAGCATCTCAGAGAGTGTTGTGTAAATGCAAGTTGTTGTTGTCTGGTAATCTGGAGCTTGTGAAGTAGGGAGTTAAGGAGCAGAGTATTGGACAAATCCACTCTGAAGGTGGCTGAAGTGTGGTGAGGGTTGGTACAGTGAGGGGGGCACCGGCAATAGGGCTAAGATGGAGGAACGAGGACTTGGTCAATGAGAAATGCAAGATTTAAAAGAGGGTGGAACAAAACACTGCGATTGCACATTGTCTCCATGAGCTGGACAGAGTGAGGAACCAGGGAGTTTGATACAGTCACAGACAATTGAAAGCACGGCAGTCCTTTCATCTTGCTCAGAGAGTGAAGCGATGTGCGTCACCTATCTTGTTGTGAAGCATTTCTGTAAACATTGACATATAAGATGGAACATTCTGATACTCATTGGCCTATGGCAGGGCTGTGGTCAGCCTGACTACATCAAGCCAGAGAATCTAATGAGTCAGCAGCAGTTGGGAGATTGCTTGCTGCCAAAGTCCCTAACATCATTCTCTGTGAGGTTACTAGCTCAGTGATACACTGTATCATCTGTATCAGAATCAACATGGCTTTGCAAAAGTGAAGTCATTTTAACAAATCGTTTAGATTTTTTGAGGACATATCAAGTAGATTAGAGAGGGGGTATCAGTAAATGTAGTGTATTTAGATTTCCAAAAGGCATTCAATAAGGTGTCGCATAAAAGGTTGATCCATAAGATAAGGGTCCATGGAATTAAGGGGAAGACATAGTAGAAAGTGGGAGACTGTTTCCCCTGGTTGGTTGGTCACAGTCTTAAAATTAGGAGTCAGCCCTTTCACACTGAGATGAGAAAACACTTCTTCACTCAGAGGGTAGTGAATTTATGGAATTCTCTACCCGAAAGGGCTGGAGATCATAGAATCACAGAATGTTACGGCACAGAAGGAGGCCATTTGGCCCATTGAGTCTGTGCCGGCTCTGTGACCGAGCAAGTCACTTTCATTAACCCCAATCACCAGCTTTCTCCCCATAATGCTGCAAACCCGTCTTCCCCAGAAACCTATCTAGTTCTCTCTTAAAAGCTGCTATCGAATCAGACCTCACTACCCTTTCAGGCAGATCATTCCAAATTGGAACAACTCGCTGAGTAAAAAAAATTATTCTAACCTCCCCTCTGCTTCTTTTGGTAGATATCTTAAGACTGTGACCACGGGTCACAGACACACCTACCAGCGGAAACAGCTTTTCCCTATCTAGCCTGTCGAAACCTTTCATGATCTTGAAGACCTCTATCAGGTCCCCGCGTAACCTTCTCTGCTCTAATGGGAAAAATCCTAACTTCTCCAGTCTGTCCTCATAGCTAAGGTTCCCCATTCCTGGTATCATTCTCGTGAGTCTCCTCCGCACCCTTTCCAGTGCCTTAATATCCTTCCTGAAATAAGGTGCCCAGAACTGGACGCAGTACTCCAGCTGAGGCCTAACCAGTGTTTTGTATAGATTAACCATAACCTCCCTACTCTTATACTCTATGCCCCTATAATAAAGCTCAGTACACCAAATGCTTTTTTTACTGCCTTATCTACCTGCCCTGCTACCTTTAATGATTCGCTTACTTGAACACCCAGATCTCTCTGTACGTTCACCCCCCTTAAGATTGAGCTACCAAGCCTATATTGCATCCTATCATTTTTCCTACCTAAGTGTATCACCTCACACTTATCCACATTAAAATCCATCTGCCACATGTCAGCCCATTCCACCAATCTGTGTATGTCTGCTTGCAGTTGGTTACAGTCCTCCTCACTATTTACTACCCTACCTAACTTTGTATCATCTGCAAACTTGGCAATAGTGCTCTCTGTGCCCAAGTCCAGATCATTAATATATATTAGAAAGAGCAGTGGTCCCAATACCGATCCCTGGGGGTCACCGCTGCACACCTCCTTCCATTTCGAGACACACCCATTAACCACCACCCTCTGCTTTCTGTCACTCAGCCAGTTCTTAATCCAAACTGCCACTGTCCCCTTAATACCGTGGGCCTCTCATTTGTTTATTAATCTCTTCTGCGGTACTGTGTCAAAAGCCTTTTTGAAATCCATGTAAATAATGTCCAGCGCATTTCCCTCAGCAACCCTCGCAGTCGCCTCCTCAAAAAATTATATTAGATTTGTTAGGCAAGATTTGCCTTTAACAAATCCATGTTGGCTGTCTCTAATTACCTTGTGTTCCTCTAAGTAGAGATTTATTCTGTCCCGGATTATGGCCTCCTCTCCAGTAGTTTTCCTGTTACCGAAATAAGGCTGACTGGCCTGTAATTGCCGGGTTTGTCTTTCTGCCCCTTTTTGTAGAGGGGGTAACATTAGTCGCTCTCCAGTCTCTTGGCACCACTCCTGTGTCCAATGATGATTGAAATACAATGGCCAGAACCTCCGCTATTTGAACCCGTATCTCCCACAGCAACCTTGGGTGAAACCCATCTGGTCCTGGTGACTTATCAATTTTGAGCCCAGTCAATCTTTCCTGAAAAGATTGTCTGAGCTCAGAATAGATGATCAATCCTTGAACATATTCAGGACTGAGATTGATATATTTCTTGTGCATAAAGAGATTAAGGGATTAGTGGAGTTAGAATAGATCAGCCATGATCTTATTGAATGTCGGGGCAGGCTCGAGGGGCCGAATAGCCTACTCCTGCTCCTAATTCTTATGTTCTTATGTTTGAATGATCAGCTAGCAGGTCAACAATACATACTTTATCCCACAATCTCACAGATCTTAACAATGTACTCAGAGCAAACTAGATAGTTGTTGGAGGGTAGAATATGACAAGCTGTTTTGTCTGATACTGAACAGTAGATCCATAGGACATGACCTGCAATTGAAGAGGTAAATCCAGAGCAAATCTATGAAACACCATTTCATTGAGCGAGCAGTAAGCATATGGAATGGGCTCGCTAAGGAGATGGTGGAAGCAGAAAATGTTTGTTTGTTTCAAGAAGACAGGCCAGAAAATATCTGAGGATAAAGTATAGAGTTTGGGCCGTGACATATCAAACCATTGCCAGGAGAATGAAAGGCCAACCAGAGCGCCTTCTCATTCTCAACCACCATTACTTTTACTAGATGCTTAATTATATTGAAGGTGGGATCTTTAAATGTTGACAGGATGGAAGGCATACTCCTTTCCTTGACTCTCATCAGGGAACCCTGGAGCTCAGATGTCCTAAGGCACTAAACAGTCAGGACAGGACCCGAGCAATGGAGAGGGGCAGGGCAATTTGGGAGGGGCAGTAGAGAGTTAGGAGTGCAGGAAGAGAGTTGGGTGTGGAGCAGAAGGCACGGTCGAAGAGGAAGGTCTTGATACCGGCCTTGAAGGAGGAAGCAAGGTGAAGGGACTGTGGGATGGAGTTCCAGAGTATGGGGGCAGAGAGGCTGAAAGCCCGACCACTGATGGAAGGGCAGCTCGGGCGGGGGATGTGGAGCAGGCCAGAGCCCGCTGGACGGAGAGTGCGGGCAGGCTGATAGAGAGACAGCGGATCTGAGAGATAAGCAGGGGCAAGCCCCTGAATGGACATTCCTGGCCATAATGTATTCAGGAGGGATAGAGATTGGAGAAAAGGAGTGGGGGGTGGCAATTTCAATTAAGGATTCAATTACAGCCTTAGAAAGGAACGAGGTGGAAGAAGGCCTAAAAACTGAATCTGTCTGGTTAGAGTTAAAGAACAAAAGGATTCGGGGGGACATGGAGGAAGCCAGACTCGGTGGAGTGAAGGCAGCGGGAGCTGGTTTGGTGGGAGAGGAGATCAGAGAGGTTGGGGGGGGGGGGTGGCAGAGGAGTGGAGGGATTTGAAGACAAGGGTGAGGATCTTGAAGTGGATCCTCTCAGGGACAGGGAGCCAGTGAAGTCTGGCAAGGACTGGGGTAATGGGGGAGCGGAGTTTGGTGCGGGTGAGAATGCGGGCGGCAGAGTTCTGGATTAGCTGGACTCTGTGGATTGTGGTGGAGGGGAGACCGGAGAGGAGGGCGTTGCAATAGTCCAGCCGAGAGGTGACAAAGGCCTGGACCAGGGTTTCAGTGGCTTTTGAGGTGAGGTATTGCCGGAGGTGGTAGAAGGCGGTGCTGGTGAGGGACCGGATGTGGGGGAGGAAGGACAGTCGGGGGTGGAACCTGACGCCAAGGTTGCGCACAGGTTGGGAGAGTTTTAGGGGCCAGGCCGGGAAGGTGGAGGAGGTGAGAGCCGTGTGAATGGAGACGTTGACGAAAGCCAAGGAGTATGGCCTCCGTCTTGTCCACATTCAGCTGCAGGAAGTTCCCACTCATCCAGTCTAATGTCAGTAGTGGGCAAACGTCTAGAGTCTATAATCAGGGACAAGATAGATCTTCACTTAGAAAGATACAGGCTGATAAAGGACAGCCAGCATGGATTTGCCCTCTTTTCCCCCTTTCTCCCGCTCCATTTCTGCGACTGGTTGTGGTGCACTGCTGTGCTCAATTTGGCTGCCGTATTTCGCCCACAAGTATACAGTCAGCTTTCCTGCTCTCCTTCCCTCTTCCCTGACCCCTCCGCTTGCCATTTCCCCCCCCCCCCCCATTTCCCTTAATTCCACTTCCATGACTGTTTGTGGGACACTGCTCTGCACAATTTGGCTGCCATGTTTCACCCACAAATATAGAGTCAATTTTCCTATTCTTTTTCATCCTGCCCCGACCCCCACACCCCACTCCCCACACCGCCCCCCCACACCCCTGCTCTTGTCCCTAGCTTACTGTACAGCACATTGGGACATCCTCTCGCCATGAAAGGTGCAATATAAATGTAGGTTTTGATTTGATCGATTGATGGATTTGTTAACCTTAATCTTGCCTTACAAATCTGATAGAATATTTTGACACAGACTAGATGGGCCGAATGGCCTCCTTTTGTGCTGTAAGATTCTATGATTCTAAAAGGTTAGTGAAAGGTAGGATGGGGCTAATCAGGGGCCAATTAGGAAACCTTATTGTGGAGGCAGAGGGCATGGCTGATGGACTGAATGAGTACTTTGCCTCTGTCTTCACAAGAGAAGAGGATGCAGCCAATGCTACAGTATTGGAGGAGAGGGTAGAGGAAATGGATAGGATTAGTATAAACACAGAGGAAGTACTAAAAAGGTTGATGATCCTCAAGGTAGATAAGTCACCTGGTCCGGATGGGAGGCATCCTAGGTTACTGAGGGGAGTACAGGAGCAAATAGCAGAGACTCTGGCCACAATCTCTCAATCTTCCTTGGACACAGGGTTGGTGCCAGAGGACTGGAGGGTTGCTAATGTTACTCCCCTGTACACAAAGGGGCAGAAGGACAAACCTGGGAACTACAGGCCAGTCAGTCTAACGTCAGTAGTGAGCAAACTTCTAGAGTCTATAATCAGGGACAAGATAGATCTTCACTTAGAAAGATACAGGCTGATAAAGGACAGCCAGCATGGATTTGTTAAAGGCAAATCTTGCCTTACAAATCTGATAGAATTTTTCGATGAGGTAACGGAATGGGTGGACGAGGGCAGCGCAGTTGATGTAGTTTACATGGAATTTCAAAAGGCATTTGACAAAGTGCCACATGAGAGGCTTATTAGGAAAGTAGAGGCCCACAGCGTTAAAGGGACACTGGCAGCGTGGATCCACAACTGGCTGCGAGACAGAAAGCAGAGAGTTGTGGTGAGCGGCTGCTTTTCAGACTGGAGGGAAGTGTGCAGTGGCGCCCCCCAGGGATCGGTATTGGGACCACTGCTCTTTTTAATATATATTAATGATCTGGACTTGGGTGTAGGGAGCACAGTTTCCAAGTTTACAGATGAAACTAAGTTAGGGAGAATAGTAAATAGTGAGGAGGATAGTAACCATCTGCAAGAAGATACAGATAAAATGGTAAAGTGGGCAGACACATGGCAGATGAAGTTGAATGTAGAGGAATGTGAAGTGATGCATTTTGGGAGGAGAAATGAGGGAAGGCAATATAGGCTAGGTAGTATAATTTTAAAGGGTGTGAGGGACCAGAGAGACCTGGGGATTTGTGTGAGTGATTCTCTGGTGGCAGGACACGTAGTCAAGGCTATCAAAGAAGCAAACGGGATACTAGGCTTCATAAATAGGGGCATAGAGTACAACAATCAGGAAGTGCTGACTAACCTCTATAAGACTTTGGTTAGGCCTCAGCTACAGTACTGTGTCTAATTCTGGTCACCACACTATAGGAAGGATATTAAGGTATTGGAAAGGGAGCAGAGGAGATTTACTAGGATGGTACCAGGAAAGAGGGACTTCATCTACGAGGGAAGGCTAGATAAGCTAGGCTTATTCTCTCTAGAACAAAGAAGATTGAAAGGAGACCTAATAGAAGTTTATAAGATTATGAGAGGTTTCGACAGGGTGAATAGAGAAAGACTGTTTCCACTGGTGAGTGAATCAGTGACTCGTGGTCACAGATTTAAAATAGTTTCAAAACGAAGCAGAGGGGAGCTGAGGAGAAATGTTTTCACTCAGCGGGTTGTTGGAATCTGGAATGCATTGCCTGGAAAGGTGGTGGAGACAGATTCCATAACAGCTTTTAAAAGAGAATTAGATCTTTATTTAGGAAGAACAGGTCTGTTAGGTTATGGGGAGAGAGCAGGACAGTGGGATTGAGTTGCTCTGTTCAAAGAGCCGGCACAGACCAGATGGGCCAAATGGCCTCCTTTTGTGCTGTATGATTCTACGATTCTACGATTCTATGAATGCCACACGAGACATTGCGGGGGCTGGAGGAATAAAAAGCTATAATAAAATTGGTCACTTCAATCCATCACTGTGGGACACTTCTGTGCATAATTAGTTGTTGCAATTTGCCCGAAAATATATAGTGAATCCACTTTTATACTTTATTGTATGAAGCACTTTGAGACATCCAGAAGACATGAAAAGTGTTATATCAAATGTAAGGTTTGTTACTATCTAGTACGTTTTCTCTCTTGCAGCTCTGACCTCCTCAACCTCCATGGTCGATCCATCAGATTTATTGAAATGGTATACATCCCTGGCATCAAGTTTTGACCCACAGCTATCCTTCCTTCCCCACATTGGGTAGCTGACCAGGACTGCCTCCTCCACTTTTGACTCATTGCTTGTCTCTGACCAAATGCAGCCAAAACCCTCATACATATGTTTGTCACCTCCTGAATTGACTATTTAAAAACCCTCCTCACAGGTCTCTCCAGCTCCACTATCCATCAAATCCAATTAATCACAAACTCCACAGCTTGCATACTCACCCACTCCAAACTCCATACCCCCATCATATCAGTTTTAGCCATGCTACATTGGAATCTCCACCAAACAGATCAATTTCAAGATCCTCACATTCAAATCCCCATGTTCTGGTACCTCCCTACCTCTCCGATCTGCTTACTCCCCAATTTACTGCCCCCTACCTCTGCTCGCCCAGCCCCAGTGTCCTGCATATCTGTTGTTCCCTCCATTTTACCATCAGTGGCCACGCTTTCATCCACGATGGTCTGAAACTCTGAACCACTCTTTCTCTCACCCTCTGCCTTGCCCCTTCCTCATTTGCAGGTCATGCCTGAAGATCTTCTTCATGGACAGTACCAACAGTCATCCCCCACACTTTCCCAGGCTCTGCATTTTCTCTGCCACTGTCAAGTGCTCTGGATTGCTACCCTGTGTGGAGAGTGTTGTGTAAATGCAAGTTGTTGTTGTCTGGTAATCTGGAGCTTGTGAAGTAGGGAGTTAAGGAGCAGAGTATTGGACAAATCCACTCTGAAGGTGGCTGAAGTGTGGTGAGGGTTGGTACAGTGAGGGGGGCACCGGCAATAGGGCTAAGATGGAGGAACGTGGACTTGGTCAATGAGAAATGCAAGATTTAAAAGAGGGTGGAACAAAACACTGCGATTGCACATTGTCTCCATGAGCTGGACAGAGTGAGGAACCAGGGAGTTTGATACAGTCACAGACAATTGAAAGCACGGCAGTCCTTTCATCTTGCTCAGAGAGTGAAGCGATGTGCGTCACCTATCTTGTTGTGAAGCATTTCTGTAAACATTGACATATAAGATGGAACATTCTGATACTCATTGGCCTATGGCAGGGCTGTGGTCAGCCTGACTACATCAAGCCAGAGAATCTGATGAGTCAGCAGCAGTTGGGAGATTGCTTGCTGCCAAAGTCCCTAACATCATTCTCTGTGAGGTTACTAGCTCAGTGATAGTGGTGCTGGTGAGGGACCAGATGTGGGGGAGGAAGGATAATTGGGGGTCGAACCTGACGCCTAAGTTGCATATGGTTTCAGAGTTTTAGGGGCAGGTCAGGTAGGTGGTGAAAGCCATGGGATTGAAGATGTCGATGAGAGCCAAAGAGTATGGCTTCTGTTTTGTCAACATTGAACTGAAGGAAATTCACACTCATCCAGCTCCTGATGTCTGACAGGCAGGCTGAACAGTAGAGTTGGGTGTCATCCGCATACATGTGGAAGTGTGCCCCATGTCTGTGGATGACATCCCCAAGAGGGAGCGTATAGATGAGGAAGAGGAGGGGGCCAAGGATGGATCCCTGGGGTACCCCACAGGTAACTGGGTGAGAGCTGGAGGACAAGCCATTGTGGAGATGTGCTGGTGGTTTGTGAGGTAGGGACTCGAACCAGGCGAGTGCGGTCCCACTGAGGTGGATGATGGAGGACAGGGGGTGGGGGAGGATGGCGTGGTCGACTGTGACGAACGCAGCCGACAGGTCCAGGAGGATAACAACAACAAAATTACACTTAAATAGTGCCTTTCACATCAGAAGGATGTCCCGACAAGGAGGCAGAGGGAGCCCTGGTCACAGATAGAGAGAATGTAGTTTGTGACTTTCACAAACGCAGTCTCTGTACTGTGGGCAGAAAGGAACCCGGACTGGAGGGGTTTGAAAAGGGAGTGGGAGGAGAGGTGGGCTTGGAGTTGATTGGCAACAATGCATTCTAAGACTTTGGCAAAGAAGGGCAGGTTTGAAATAGGGTGGTAGTGGCTAGGTTTTGAGGGATCTAGGGAGGGTTTTTTGAGGAGTGGGGTGATGATAGCAGTTTTGAGGGGGACAGCAGGGACTGATATCAGCCAGCAGTGGGGAGAGGAGCGGGAGCTGGGTGACCAACAGGTTGGTGGGAAGGGGGTTGAGGCAGCAGGTGGTGGGTTTCATCGGAGTGATAGTGGATGAGAGGGAGGAAGGAGAGATGGGGAGGAAGGAAGGTAGGATGCGTATCATGGTAGGAGCTGATGATGGAGAGGATGAGGGGGACGGAGAGGGGGTGGATGGTGACAAAAGGCAGGATTAGGCTGCCTGGCGAATATTATTTATTTTAGTGGAAAAGAAGTCCATGATCTCCTCGCACTTGGCATTTGATGTGAAGATTTAGGAGGCCTGAGGGAGCACATGGAGGAGGTAGTGGGTGGTGGAAAAAAGGACTATAGTGTTGTTTTTTGCCTCCAAAATGATGTTGGAGTAATGGCCGTTTTCACACGCAACAAAGAATGGCGGTAGCCATGGAGATGCTGGAGCCACAGTTGGTGGTGAACTGTCAGGCCGGTTTTCTGCCACCTGCGCTCGAGCAGCTGGGTTTGGGTTTTTAGGGAGCGGAGATGACTGTTATACCAGGAGGAGCGGGTGGGGCTGGTCATGGTTCTGGTTTTCAGTGGGATGAGAGAGTTGAAGATGGAGGAGAGGCGATCATGAAGCAGCTGGACGGCTGCTTCAGGATCTCTGTGGGTGGAAGGCCAGAGGGATAGGATGTTAGAGGATGTGAGAGCCTTTGTGAGGGTCTCAGTGGGGAGACTTTTCCATGGGTGGTAGAGTATGGTTGAGGACTTGATGGAGGAGAGAGCGAGGGGAGAGGGCCCGAGAGGAGGGGGATTACATGTAAGGCACTAACTGTAATTTTATTGTAATGTATTTTCTTTTGTAGACAATGTCCTTATCACTATCATACTGTATATAGATATCCTCTCATCACTGGTAGGGTAGTCATCTTAAGAGTTCCACATACATATGCCACACACCCTGGACTTCGAATTGATTGTGCAATGACCGCAGAAGATGTACCCCTCTTGCCTAATTCGGTGGACCAGTGGTTCTCAACCTTTTCCAGTAATCTACCCTTTGTATAAAACACTAAATAAGAGAGCTAAATAAATCAATGTACCACCACCTGTACCCTCTGGAAGTAATTTTGTACCCCCTGGGTACATGTACCCCTGGTTGAGAACCGCTGCGGTAGAGTATTAGGTGAAGGTTGGTGAGAACCAATGTTTGGGGACCCTGCAGTGAGCATTGGGGTAATTGTTGGAGTCTTACCAGCTAAACAGTATACTGTACCTGGCCACTGTTTGGCAAGCTTCCCGGTACTTGATCGGCAACCTTTCATGAAAAGGACACGTACTGTAGATCTTTCGCGTTACAAAATTACAGGATATAAAGTCTCAAATTATCACAACAGTTCCGGTTCTAAACCATGCAACAAGCAGCCGTAAGGTAGCCAGACAGTAGTCTTAATCAAGAAGCTAAAGACTGTACCTACGACAGTTTAGCTGGTCATCCCTCTGGTAAAGGAATCCTTAAACAATCTTAATGTTAGAGATATTCAAAATGTTGAGAATGTGAAGCCGTGAAAAGCATTACAACAACAACAACAAAATTGCACATATTCAGCGCCTTTCACATCCCAAAGCTCTGAACAGTCATGTCGGGACCCGAGCGGGGGGGGGGGGGGGGGGGGGATGGTAAGGGTTGGTGGGGGGGAGGGGAACTAGAGTGGGAGAGGGTGAGAGGGGGAGAGGGGGGAGAGTTAGTGAGGCAGCCGAAGGTACGGTCGAAGAGGAAGGTGTTGAGACCGGCCTTGAAGGAGGAAAGGGAGGAAGCGAGGGGGAGGGGCTGCGGGATGGAGTTCCACAGTGTGGGAGCAGAGAGGCTGAGAGCCCGGCCCCCGATGGTTGGGGGGTTAGGGGGGTGGACGCGGAGCAGGCCTGAGGCTGCTGAACGGAGGGGACGGGGGAGGCTGGTAGGGAGACAGTAGGTCAGAGAGATAGGCCGGGGCCAGGCCGTGAATGGCCTTGAAAGTGAGGACGAGGATCTTGAATTGGATCCTCTGGGTGACGGGAGCCAGTGGGGACGGGCGAGGGGGGGAGTGATGTGGTCGTGAAGCCTGGTACGGGAGAGAACACGAGCTGCAGAGTTGTGAATGATCTGCAGCCTGTGAAGGGAGGAGCTGGGGAGGCCGACGAGGAGAGAGTTCCCGTAGTGGAGCCTGGAAGTGATAAAGGCCTGAGGGACGAGGGTTTTGGCGGCGTGGGGGGTGAGGTAGTGGCGGAGTCTGGCAATATTGCGGAGGTGATGGAAGGCTGTGCCGGTCATGGAGCGGATGTGGGGGAGGAAGGACGGCTCAGGGTCAAACAAGACGCCCAGATGCCTGACTGGCTTCGAGAGGTGGAGAGAGCAGCCTGAACACTGATGTTGTCAGCGCCTGAGGTGCGGAGGGGCTGACGTGAGCCAATCAGGAGGGTCTCTGTCTTGTTGACATTGAGCTGGAGGAAATTTGCCCTCATCCACTATATCAAGTGCAAGGATTATTATTCTGATAATATAATAATGCCAGCAGCACATCTCCACAATGGCTTGTCCTCCCGCTCTCACCCAGTTACCTGTGGGGTACCCCAGGGATCCATCCTTGGCCCCCTCCTCTTCCTCATCTACACGCTCCCTCTTGGGGATGTCATCCACAGACATGGGGCACACTTCCACATGTACGCGGATGACACCCAACTCTATCTCTCCACTTCACTCTGTGACCCCCAGTCCCCTGATGTTCTGTCAGCTGCCTGTCACACATCAGGGGCTGGATGAGCGCGAACTTCCTGCAGCTGAATGTGGACAAGACGGAGGCCATACTCCTTGGCTCTCGTCAACGTCTCCATTCACACGGCTCTCACCTCCTCCACCTTCCCGGCCTGGCCCCTAAAACTCTCCCAACCTGTGCGCAACCTTGGCGTCAGGTTCGACCCCCGACTGTCCTTCCTCCCCCACATCCGGTCCCTCACCAGCACCGCCTTCTACCACCTCCGGCAATACCTCACCTCAAAAGCCACTGAAACCCTGGTCCAGGCCTTTGTCACCTCTCGGCTGGACTATTGCAACGCCCTCCTCTCCGGTCTCCCCTCCACCACAATCCACAAAATCCAACTCATCGAAAACTACCTCTCTGTTCTCTCTCCCTAAACCAGCTCTTGCTGCCTTCCCTCCTCTGGGTCTGGCCTCCTCCATGTCCCCCCGAATCCTCCGCTCCACCCTCGGCGGCCATGCCTTCAGCCACTAACCCCCGAGGCTCTGGAATTCCCTGCCTCACTACCTTTGCCTTGCCCCAATTTTCTCAGTTTCAGGTCCCATCTGAAGACCTTTTCGACCGGGCCTTTGGTCACCTGTCTACCCCTAACCCTGGCTCGGTCCCGGGATCCGCTATTGTGAAGCGCTCTGAGACGCCGCCTGGCGTGGAGGGTACTATATACATCAAAGTTGTTGTTGTTTCATTTGATATAGTGTCGTATCATATATTCTAGATGTTTGAAAGTACTTAAAAGAATCTACTGTAAAGTGAATTAACTGTATTTTGTGGGGGGGAAATATCAAGAATTTCAGTTCACCAACCATATCATCAAGGTCCCTGTACTTTGCCTCAGGAATATTTCACCCTTGTTTTTCAACTAATTATCCACTCACCCATCACATAATTTCTTTTTTTCCTTATATCTCTTATATTCCCATTGCACAGAGAGGAGAGCTGCACTATTACTCCTTTCTCACTTAAGGCACAGTTTGATCCGCAGTCGGAAGGTGGTAGAAAGGGTATTCTGGAAGGATAAGATCAATCATATGAGCTTCTTTAACCAAATGTAATTCAGAGGACTTGGGTTCAATTCCCAGTCAGGGCGAAACTTCAGGCAAATTTCCTTATTCTACAGGTCCCTGAGTCGCAAGCTTCCTCCCTCTCCTCCTTCAAGGTCGGTCTTGGGACCGGCCTTGAAGGAGGAGAGGGAGGAAGCTTGCGACCACTCCTTCTGCTCCCCTCCTAACTCTCCCACATCTCCTACTCTCCTTCCCCCTGCCCCTACGCCCACCCTTCCCCGCTGCTCAGGTCCCGACCTGACTGTTCAGTGCTTTAGTATGTGCCCCCGACATGAAAGGCGCTCTATAAATGTCATTTTGTTGTTGTTGTAAATAGGAACTCAGATGTAAGGATGTAAGTTGATTGTTGGATCTTTTTTCTATGGGGTAATACAACAACAACAACTTCAATTCATATAGCACCCTCCATGCCGGACAATAATAATCTCTTTAAAAGAAATAATAATTTGGTAACTCAATCCACAACTGATTGTGGGACAATGCTGCCACAATGCGCCACATTTCCCTTGCAAAATAGAGAGTCAATTCACTTTACAGTATATTCTGTGAAGTGCTTTGAGATGTCTTGAAGGCATGATAAGATGCTATATGAAATGCAAGGATTATTATTAAACCTCTAAGGTGATTTGCTCTAATTTGGCTGGATTTGAAGCAAACTAAGTGAAGGTGCAATTAACAGTGCATTAAGAAAAAAAATTACATTGAATTTCTCAAGCATTTTCTTTCATTGGGGTTCAGCCTGGCTCAGTTGTTGGCACTCATATCTGGGTCAGAAGCTTATAGTCTTGCACACTGTATTGGGACTTGGTCTCAGCCTAGACTGACATTTCCGGGCATTGTCAGAGGTGTTCTTCAGATGTGATGTTAAGGGAGGTTTTCAGAAGATTATGTAATTTTTAAATAATAATAATCCCTGCGTTTGATATAGTACTTTTCAAGTCTTATCGACGTTTCAAAACGCTTCACAGAATATACTGTAAAATGAATAGACTGTATATTTGTGGGTGAAATGCGACAGCCAATTACACACAGCAGTGTCCCACAAACAGTTGTAGATTGAGTGACCAAATTATTATTGTGTGTTTTTTGAGGGATTATTATCAGGTGTTTGGAGTAAGGAAACTTGCCCAAGGTTTTGCCCTAACGGAATTGAACCCAGGTCTCTGGCTTGTGAGGTGAGTGCTCTAACCACTGAGCTACAGGACTCCACAAATTTGCTGGGAGCTACAGGACTCCCACTGAAATTATTTGAAACTATTGGAAGAAGTTTCCTTGAGCTAAGAATCCTCTTGATTAATTGGTGATTCACTTTACGATTATTTGTAAATGGATTATATAATAATAATAATCCTTGCATTTGATATAATCCTTGCATTTGATATCGCGCTTTCCACATCTTATCAACGTCCCAAAGCGCTTCACAGAATATACTGTAAAGTGAATTGACTGCATATATTTGTGGGCGAATCACGGCAGCCAATTGCGCACAGCAGTGTCCCACAAACAGTCGTGGGTTGAAATGACCAATTTTACTATTGTGTTTTTTTTTGGAGGGATTATTATTAGGCTTGTGGAGTAAGGAAACTTGCCCAAGGTTTCGCCCTGACCTGCCTGGATTTGAACACAGGTCTACCCCAGCTTGGTCTCCCCAGCTTACAAGACAAGTGCTCTAACCACTGAGCCACAGGAGCTCCATTCCATGTTTGTCTATAAAAACAGTCACAACATTTGATATTAAATATGGTGAAACACCTTGACATATTTCAACATGCTATAAAAATGATATGCCTCGTCACAAGTTGCAAATTGAGTGACACAAGTCACGCCCCATATATTTGCTGAATCCTTAGCATATAAATAAGGCTTCCACACACACAAGAATAAAGAGGGGACATAGCAGAGCCTTATAATACAAAATCCTACAGTCCCTGAATTGGACTGCGACTTTCCTCGGAGATGGGTTTTATTACTTTCCTGTTTCTGATGCTTATTTTCCAAATGCAGCAATCTCCTACAGCAGGTAAGCAGATTATCCATACAATGTGTGGTAACAACTAACAGCCTGAAGATAGCCTAGTTCTGCTTGTGTTGTATTTCAGGGTACTTTGAATATGATTATCTGAGTAAATACGTTCCAAGACTTGCAGATTTTAAGTGAAATTGCTGTATTCCTTCTTAATCATCCATGACAACAGAAGAATTTGCTGTGGAAAGAACAACAACAACAAAATTACATTTATAGAGTGCCTTTCATGTCAGGAGGATAAAGTCACGGATAAACGTGCTTTTACTGTAGTAATAATACTTGCACCTGATATGGTGCTTTTTACGTCTTCCAGATGTCTCAAAGCTCTTCACAGAATATACTGCAAAGTAAATTGACAGTATATTTGTGGGCGAAATGTGGCAGCCAATTGCCCACAGAAATTGGCTAATATATAAGTAATTATAAAAACTTAAAATCAACCTAATTTGTTATTGAAACAATCAACACTTTTTGAATCCACCGTCTCGCTAGGGAGACTGTACCATAAATTTACCCTGGAGGGGGTGCAGTGCAGGTTCACCAGAATGTTACCAAGGCCAAAAAAATCATAGAATCTTATGGTACAAAAGGAGGCCATTCGGCCCATTGAGTCTGTGCCGGCTCTTTGAAAAGAGCAATCCCAAACCCGTCCTCCCCAAATAAATGTCTACCTCTCTTTTAAAACTTGTTATGGAATCTGCCTCCACCACCTTTTCAGGCAATGCATTCCAGATTCCAACAACCCGCTGAGTGAAAACATTTCTCCTCAGCTCCCCTCTGCTTCGTTTTGATTTTAAAAAAAAGTTATATATTATATATATTTATTATTTTGAAACATATTTTCATCCCCGTGACAACATATGCCAAAATATATACAATTCCCACTGTGACAAGTGCTCAATGGCCCTGTCTTTCTACTCTCGTAAAAACCCTCCAAAGCAAAAACTTCCCCCTGCTTCGTGGAAACAAAATTCTGTTTGCGTTACAATCATAGACGCCTATTACTCAATTTCCAGCCACCGTGTCCATTGGAAATTGGTTCCAGACGTTATAGGACGAGGACCTCCTCGCTTCTCTACACTGCTGCCTTTATTTACAGGGAGCAGTTACAATCGGGCTAATCCCAGCTCTACTATTACCGGATGGCAGGCCAAATAAACCCCCACTCTGATGCTCCCACCTTTATGAGGAGAGACTTTCCCCCACAAACAAAAGCCTAACAAGCATTTTATACAGGTTAATCATAACTTCCTGAATTTTGTACTCTATGCACCTATTTATAAAGCCTAGTATCCCGTTTGCTTTTTAATATTCAAAATCCTCCACGGCTTCGCCCCACCCTACATCTGTCACCTCCTAACCCAGCATCAACCTGCCTGCCTCTTCCGCTTAGCAGCTCTGGCCTGCTCCAGGTCCACCGACCCACCCACCACACCATCGGCGGACGAGTCTTCAGCCGCTCTGCCCCCAACATCGGGAACTCCATGCTGCAGTCCCTTCACCTCACCCCTCCCTGGCCTCCTTCAAGTCCCGCCTCAAGACCCTCCTCTTCGACTGTCCCATCGGTCAGTCCTCACACCACTCACTATTAGACTGACTGTGTCAGTCGACGCTTGCATCTGCTCTTGCCACTTGCATGAAGGAGGAAAGGGAGGGAGCAAGACAAGGGTCTGTGGGATGGAGTTCCAGAGCATGGGGGCAAAGAGGCTGAAATCCCAGCCACCAATGGTAGGTTGATAGGGGGGGTCAACAAGTCAGAGAGGTAGGAGGGGGCAAGGCCATGGAGGGCCTTGAATGTGAGGACAAGGATCTTGAATTTGATCCTCTGAAGGGTGGGGAGCCAGTGGAGCTGGGTAACGGTGGGGGTGATGTAGTTACGGAGCCTAGTGCGGGAGAGGACATGAGAAATGAGAGTTCAGGTATCTGATTGGCTTGGTTAGGTGGAGTGTGCATCTGTGGATGCTGATGCTGTCAGTGCCTGAGATGTGGATCCCTGGTGCAATCCAATCAGGAGGTCCTTGGTCTTGCTGACATTCAGCTGTAGAAAGTTGTCTCTCATCCAGGACTTGATGTCTGACAGGCAGTCTGCCAGGACAACAGTTTTCCTGGAATTGGGGTTGGAGGAAGAGAGGTAGAGTTGGGTGTCACTGGTGAACATTTGGTGTAAATTTACCCCATGTCTGCGGATGATGTCACCAAGCATGTAGAGGGTGAAGAGAAGGGAACAGGACAGAGCCTTGAGGGACACTGCACAAGATGGTGTGGGAGCTGGAAGGGAAACCATTGGCAGAGACAATGTGGAGTTGGGGTGAGAGATAGGATCTGAACCAATCAAGGACAATACCTTGAAGGTTGAGGTGAGAGAAGAGGTGTTGGAGGAGGATTGAGTGGCCCACAGTGTCAAAGGCAGCAGAGAGTTCAAGAAGGATGAGGAGGCAGAGGGAACCCTAGTCAAGACGGACAGGATGTAATTTATGCCTTTGACAAGAGCAATTTCCATGTTACGAGCAGCACGGAAATTTGATTAAAGGGGCTTATGAAGAGAGAGAGAGAGAGAGGAGAGAACAGAGTGAAGCTGTGAAGCGACGACTCTTTCAATTACCTTGGAAAGAAAAGGGAAGTTGGAGATGGGCCTGTAATTGGAAATCAGGGTCCATCCAGGGAAGGTTTCTTGAGGATGGAGATTATTGTGGCTGTTTTGAGGTATTGGAAAGGTACCAACTGATAGGGAGAGATTGATGGTGTTGAAGTATATGATATGGTGGTGATGACAGAGGAGGGGGAGACAGGTTCAAAGGTGTGGAAGGAGGGATGGGTAGGGGTCGGAACATGGTGGGGAGATGGGGAAGGAGAGGCAGTTGGGAGGGCAGAGGCACCTGAATGGATTCCATCGATTGTGGACTCAAGGAAATTCAGTATCTCCTCACAGTGGGAATTAGAGGAGAGAATAGGTAAGGTATAGGGGGAGTGGATGGAAGAGCCAGTTGGTTGTGGAGAATCGGAGCCTGGGGTTGCCCTTTGTCTTCAAGATAATCTTGGAGTAGAAGAACGATTTGGCGGAGGCAAGAGCGGATATCTGGCTGATGTTGTCCAGCCAGATATGTCAGTAGACAGTTACGCCCGATTTGAGCCAGCTATGTTCGGCAGGCTGGACCTGACCCTTGAGTGGCTGGTGAGTGTCCTTCAGCCACTACACCCCGAGGCTCTGGCACTCTCTTCCTCACTCCCTTCATCTCGCCTCCTCCTTTCCTATTTTCAGGTCTTGGCTAAAGACCTTCTTTTCAACTGCACTTTCTTCCCCCTCCCCCTGGCTCGGCCCCGGGATCCCTTATTGGGAAGGGCTTTGAGACACCATTCCGCTTGGAGGGCACTATAAATCCAAGTTGTTATTGTTGGTGGTGATCCAAGATGAGGTTTGTGTGTAGGAGGCAGATCAAGAGGGAAGGGAGCAAGGGCATCGAGAGTAGTGGAGAAGGTAATATGGAGGACAGTGAGTGAGCAGGATAGGTCAGTGTAGAAGGTAGGCCACAGTGGGAGGAGTTCAAATGACTCCAGGGCTGCAGAGAGGGATTTTGGGGAGGTACAGGATGGAGGTAGATTTGGTCGTGATGGGGAGAAGGATTGAGAAATTTAAGGAGATGAAGCAGTGGTCAGAGGAGGCCTTGTCTGCAAGGCCTTACGCAGGGGGGGTGCGACGGGTGCGTACGCACCCCCCCAAATTATAAAAGGTCCACATTTTCCGGGGTAGAGAATTGCATTTTTTTAATCAAATTTAAATACCAAGTAAATTTATTGAGCATTTGTGCAACAATCAGTTCTTCAAAACTATGTATTAATTATAAACTCACATCTTTGAATGATTTAGTATTAATATAAAATTATCGAGTCGCGCACCAGAATCGGCGTCTCCCCAAAACATACCGCGTGGATAGACCAGTCCATGACGCGGCGAGTCTGTGACTCGTGATTGGATAAACATAGGCGCCAAGACTCAAATCCTCGTTTGGAAATCATCCCGTAAACAGCCACAAGGGGCAGCACCAATTCTGGAGTTAAAATCATCTTTTCATCTGATCACCGTAAGTAAAAATGACTCAAGTTTTGAGAGGTGTGACTGTAATGCTAGCAAACAATGACAACATATTTACAAGCTTCTGAGAAATTAAAGCTTTTGAGAACCCAACAAAAAAGTTATATGCTGGACGGGAATGCCTATCTTTAAAAAACAATACTCATGGACGTAGGCCTATGCTTTAGCGCCTATTCCACGTGGTGTGTCAATTGGAAATCATCCCGTATACAGTCACTACATAAAAAGGTAGCACCACTTTGTGGAAGCTGAAATCGTATTTTAATCTGATAATGTTAGCAATTGATAATAGTGCCTTAGTACATTGTCAGACAGCTCAGAGGCTTCACAGAACCTACTGTAAAGTGGCCAGTTTTTGCCCAGGATTGTCCCACAAACACCGATGGAGTGAGTCACCGATTTTATTTGGGGGCGTTTGTTGGCCAGGACAACAGGAGAGAGACTTCCCTCCGCTTTTCGAGTAGTGTCAGAGGATCTTTTCACATCCATCTAAACAGACGGATCAGACCTCGGTTCAGCATCTCAACCAAAAGAACAGCCTCTAACCCCCCCCCCCTCCCCCCCCCCTCCCCCCCCCCCACAGCACCACATTGAAGTGTCAGCCTCCTCTGTGTGATACCGAGTGCCGACGTGGGGTTTGAACCCACAACTTTCTGACTCAGAGGCCAGAGTGCTATTCACTGTGCCAGGCGACTCGCCAGGTGATGCTGCTGTCTTCTATCACCTGTGGGAAACTTTCTTTCCCTCCTACTCAGTGCCTCTGAATCTGAAGACATTCCCAAGGTCGAGGTTGCATATCTGACTGATTGACAACTGAGATTTATTTTCAGGGTTTGTGGGCAGTGTCACGTAATTGGCTATAACTTAAAGGATTGTTAACCTGCACCTGTTAGAGTTGAGGTCCCCAGAACTGCTGCCTCACACCAGCGGGATATAAAGGACAGGTGCAGTCGAGTCTGCAAAGCAACAGCTCTTCCTACACAAATCTCTTCAACGTGACTCCTCTGAAAGTCACTCTTTCTCTCTTTGAATAATAATATAATCCGTGCATTTCATGTAGCGAGGTAGGTTAGGGTCGGTCTACCTCGTGTTCTGTGACCGTGCAATGGTTCCCATAGGATAGTAGCACTATGGACAGTTTCCTCCCGGCTTCTCCAGCTATGTCCGCTAAACCTAAGACGCCTCTGCGGTAATGTCTGTGATACCAGTGTGGTGGTGTACCATATAGCTCACTATTTGTCAGATGCTGTCGCCAGTAAACATTCAGGGCGTCTCTTAGAAGCCTGGTATATACCTCACGAGTCACCTAATCTCCTGGGTTTGCCTAAGTGTCCAGCATTCTGCTCCGTATAGGAGCGACTTTCAGCCCTCGCGTTAATGCACATTCATTATAATATGGAAATCGATATTGGTAGAGCGGTTGACGTATTGGCTTCAAAGCGACCGAGGCGTCTCGAATACGGAACGCTATTAAAGAATTAATTTTCCCTCCCTTATTTTTTCAAGTATTTTTTCGTCAGATCAGTATTGCTTGATGGGTCACTGCCTTTAATTTTGATTCTAAATAAATAAATAAAAACTAACTACACTATTGCTCACAGTTCAACGATATTTTCAGGATAATGCTGATAACAGGCTTGTAACACGTGTGAATTAACTGTTTGACACTGATTTTCAGTTTCTGTATATTTTCTTGTCTTTTATAAAATTTGCTTTGCTGGAATATCTGAGCACATAATTCATACTTTACTCTTACATTATTGTTCATTACAGTCCGAAAGAAATTTAGTCTTAGGATAACAATGCAGAACAACTTATTAATTACCGTCAATCTGTAGTTTATGATCATTTTCTCTATACGCCTACATTTATCAAGCATTCGTCATTGTACTGTGTTAATTGGATTGTAATTTACTTTATCGTTCGCATTCCTTACATCATCGAGTCAACAATCGTGTTGGCTTTTATCGGCGAACACATTCGACCTTCCCAATTAGACACGGACTACCGGGGAAAATATAAACACTGAATAAATAATGATGCTCTTAAACACCAAGGGCATAAATACCGTTCATATTGGATCTTCTGAACCGATTAAATAAGACCTCAAACTGTGTAAAACGTCGGAGCCTCGAGGGGGCCCCGGGGGCAGCCCCCAAGCCGCCGGCCATTGTTGGTCCCATCACTAGCAATTCGCACCCCCCCAAAAAAAATCCTGCGTACGGCCCTGGTCTGTGATGGTAATTTCCGAGATACGAAGGCCCCAGGTGATTACCAGGTCGAGTTGGTGGCTATGAATGTAGGTTGTAGAGTGGATGTGGAGGAGAGATTGAGAGGAGAGATTAAGAGGAGAGGAGAGATTGAGAGGAGAAGAGAGGGGAGGGTGAGGAGTAGAGGGGAGAGGAGGAGTGAGGAGGGGAGGGGAGGGGAGAGGAGAGTAGAGGAGAGATTGAGAGGTGAGAGAAGAGGAGAGAGAGCAGAAGTCCGAGGAGGTGAAATAGGATGAGGTGAAGTGAAGGTTGAAGTTGCCGAGGATGATGAGGTGATTGGAACAGAGGCAGAGAGGGAAGCTAGGAGGGTGGAGATGTCGGAGATTAAGTTGAGGGAGATTTTTGTGGGGTGGTAAATGAGGAGAATCTTGAGGAAAAGGTTAGAGAGATAGCAGAGGATAAGGTGCTTGAATGAGGAGAATGAGCCAGAGGAGTAAGGGAATAAATGAGTGACATCCCGTAGATCAGTGCCTTTCAAACTTTGAATAGAGGCACCCCCAAACTTAGCAAAGTTTTCATTGCATCCCCCCTCCTTCACACTCTGCTCGGCTCTGCCTCGGCTCCACTCGGGTCCTCGGCTCTGCCTTGACTCCACACGCACTCGGTGGCTCAAGACTCTAAAGCTCTGAGCACCTCCCCCCACAGGCAACAGTACTCACTCCCCAAGGGAGGGACCACATTTTGGAAACCACTGCTGTAGATGATGGCAACACCCACAGCCACAGTGGTTGGGATGCGGAGTGGTTCATGGGAGTTATAGCCAGGTGATATGGCCTCACTGAGGGGTAAGATGTTGCCTGGGGTGATCCAGGTTACAGTGAGGGCCATAATGTTGGTGGTTTATCAAGGTTGAGGTCATTGATTATCAGAGCCTTGTTGCAGGGGGAGCAGACATTTTGAACTCCCATTGCAGAGGAAACAGTTGCCAGGCAAACATGTGAGAAGGGAAGGAGTGATGGAGTGGTTGGTAGGGAGGGTGGGGATGTGGATGAGGGAGAAGCAGTTAGCTCTCAAAGCTTTGGGACTAATATAATTAGTGTTGGGATTAATATAATTGTTGACTAGTCAAAACTGTGATCTGAGAAAGTTGTGTGTGTGTCTATGTGGGGGGAGGGGGGGTGGGGGTGGTTGCCAAGCAAGGGTGGGGGGTGGTGAGGAGAGCTGACATGGAGTTTTGTTGGGGAACTTGGAGCTGAGTATAAAAGATTTTTGAGGAAAGGGAAAAAATAGAGAGAGGAAGGTTTGAGAGGAGACCAGAGAACGGATGGGCCTTGTTATCTTTTAGGAGGTTTGAATCCCTGGTGCCAGGTATAGTATAGCTTGTTGTATCACCTTCCCGCCTTCTGTCTGTCTCCTTCCTCTCCTCTGTCTTATCCCTGCCAGCTGCTCAGTGTTATCTTCCAGGTTGAGTAACCTAACCCTCCTAACCCTAACCATGGATAATCACACTGAGTGCCCTGCCCCCTCTGTGCCACCTCTCACCCCAACAGTCTCTGTGTCTGTGGGCTGACCATGCCCCACTAACCATTCCTCAAGTCTCAGAGTGTGAATGTTGGCTGCCACCTCTGACCTCTGACCTAAGCTGTCCTTCCCTTAAAATTGCCCCATTGCGCGCAACTCTCTCGCTCTGTCCTCCTATCTCTCCGTCCTCCTCACCTCCTATCCCCACATGATCTTCCCACTGCTTCCTTGACTCAGCCTGGTTCTCAGCGAGACTGTCCAGGAGCAGTCATACGGACTGCCCCATACCCCACTACTGCAGCAAGCCCCACCAGACCTAACAACGACATAACAAAATTACATTTATAGAATTCCTTTCAGGTCGGGAGGGCGTCCCAAAGCTTTGAGAGCTAACCTCTCCTCCCTCATCCACATCCACACCCACAGGCCAAGCCATTCTACCCCATTATCATGCTCGTAAATCCCTCTCGATCCCTCTATCTCCCTGAAGTCATTCCTAAAATCTGTGATGATCAATAATGGATACAATATTCTAACTGTGATCTGACTGACGATTTATATAAATTTTGTGTTACCTCTTTGCTTTTATATTGAATACCCCTATTTATAAAACCCAAGGTTCCATGAGCTTGGATGTCAGCTCACACCATGATGTGAAGCTTTCTGATGAGCCCAACTCGGGAGAGAAGGTGTCTGATGAGAAGATGTCTGATGAGTATCCGATTCCTGGTGTGAAGATTATCGATAGCCCAAATAATGATGTGGGGAATGCTGGTCCACCAATTCCTTTTGTGGATATGTCTAACATGGCGAAGACCAGTTTGAAGAATTCTCATGGTCTGAAGAAAGAGATTGGGAAGATTACTGACGTGGAATCATTTATGGTGAATGGTGCTAAATGGAAAATCAACAAGAAAAACAAGAAAAGTGTCAAGAAGAATATTAAAATAAACATTAATGTTCCGAAGACGGATCTGGACGTGCTTCCTCGGAAGCGGATTGTTGGTGGCTCGGTATTTTATTTGAAAGATATTCTGGTTCATCATCCTATTCTGAAGACACATCATCCTGTTCTGAAGCATTCTCAACCCATTGTTTTGGTATTAGATTTGGAGCAGTTGAAATCTCTTTCGATGTTCCCTTATTTCAACCTGGATCCTCCTCATTCCAGATTCTCTTCTTGTACGCATGTGCATCATTCTGCATTCCCTGACTGGAAGCTGCATCATTTGCAACATTCTGCATTCCCTGACTGGAAGCTGCATCATTTGCATCATTCTGCATTCCCTGACTGGAAGCTGCATCATGTGCATTGTTCTGCATCCTCTTACTCGGTGCTGCCTGGTATGCAGTTACAACATTCTGGATTTGTTTTCTGCAACCTGCATTGCATGAATTTTCCTGGTTCCAGATTCCCTTTTAGAATCCTTTGGGGGTATATGTATTCTGGTGGGGTATATGTATTTCTTGGGGGTTATCAGGATAATTTGGGGGATATCTGAATATTTTAAGGATACCTCTGTTTTTGCAGATAGCTGTGTTTTTTGGAGGTGTCTGTGTTTTGGGGGATATCTGTGATTTGGGGGTAACTGTGATTTGGAGGATATCTGGATTGGGGGGGCTATCTGGAGTTTGGGGATATCGGGATTTTTGATAGATATCTGTATTTTCTGTGTATCGATTTTTGGAGGCTTGTGTGTTTTTTGGGGGGGTACATGGATTTCTTAGTGTCCATTTGGATTTTTTTGCGGTCTACCTTGATTTGGAGTTTCTGTATGTTTCTGTATGTTGGGGGGTATCTGTACTTTTGGGGTTATCTATACTTTGGGGCATGTTTGTATTTTGAGGGGGTATCTGTGTTTAGGGATATCGAAAACAATGGCATCCCCCAGGGATCGGTTTTGAGACCACTGCTCTTTTTAATATATATTAATGATCTGGACTTGGGTGTAGGGAGCACAGTTTCCAAGTTTGCAGATGATATTAAGTTAGGGAGAATAGTAAATAGTGAGGAGGATAGTAACCATCTGCAAGAAGATATAGATAAAATGGTAAAGTGGGCAGACACATGGCAGATGAAGTTTAATGTAGAGAAATGTGAGGTGATACATTTTGGGAGAAGAAATGAGGGGAGGCAACATAGGCTAGATAGTACAATTTTAAAAGATGTGAGGGAACAGAGGGGATTTGTGTTGGCGACTCTTTGAAAGTGGCAGGACAGGTAGACAAAGCCATTAAGAAGGCATATGGGATACGAGGCTTTATAAATAGGGGTATAGAATACAAAAGTCAGGAAGTGCTGACTAACCTCTATAAGACTTTGGTTAGGCCTCAGCTACAGTACTGTGTGCAATTCTGGTCACCTCACTATAGGAAGGATGTTAAGGCATTGGAAAGGGAGCAGAGGAGATTTACTAGGATGGTACCAGGATTGAGGGACTTCAGTTATGAGGAAAGGCTAGATAGACTAGGTTATTCTCTTTGGAACAAAGAAGATTGAGAGGAGACCTGATAGAGGTTTATAAGATTATGAGAGGTTTTGACCGGGTGAATAGGGAAAGACTGTTTCCACTGGTGGGCGAATCAGTGACTCGTGGTCACAGATTTAAAATAGTTTCTAAACGAAGCAGAGGGGAGCTGAGGATAAATGTTTTCACTCAGCGGGTTGTTGGAATCTGGAATCCATTGCCTGGAAAGGTGGTGGAGACAGATTCCATAACAACTTTTAAAAGAGAATAAGGTCTTTATTTAGGAAGAACAGGTCTGTTAGGTTATGGGGAGAGAGCTGGGCAGTGGGATTGAGTTGCTCTGTTCAAAGAGCCGGCACAGACTAGATGGGCCTCCTCTTGTGCCATAAGATTCTATGATTCTATGTGCTCCGAGATGCTGCCTGGCATGGAGGGCGCGATGTAACTCCATCCAACAGTCTCTTCACTTTGTTCCGTTCCTGTCTCCTTGAATACCCTTTTCAAGGTCTTTCTCTTCCCCTCCCTGTCCTCCTTCCTGATCCCAACCACCAGCTCAGGTCCAAATCTCTGGCTGTCCAGCAACTTTGATGTCCTCCCTATTTACAATCTACATCAACGATCTAGATGAGGACATCAAACTTAAAATATCCAAATTCGCGGATGACACTAAATTAGGAGGGAGAGTAAATACCAAGAATGACATTTTTAAAATGCAATGCGATATAGATAAGCTAGGTGAGTGGGCAGGTAGGTGGCAGATGAAATATAATGTAGGGAAGTGTGAAGTCATCCACCTAGGGGGTAAAAACAGTGGAGCAGATTATTCTTTAGAAGCGGAGAGACTAGGTAGTGTTATTGGTCAGATGGACTTGGGTTTCCTTGTACACCAGTCACAAAAGGTTAGTTTGCAGGTGCAGCAGGCAGTTAGGAAGGCTAACGGTATGTTGGCGTTCATTATGAAAGGGTTAGAGTATAAGAGTAGGGAAGTCTTGCTGCAGCTGTACAGGGCCCTGGTATAGAGACCTCACCTGCAATACTGGGGCAGTGTTGGTCTCCTTATTTAAGAAAGGATGTACTTGCCTTGGAGGGAGGCAGTGTAGGGTCACTAGGTTAGTACCATGAGGGGGATGAGTTATGACGATAGGTTGATTAATTTGGGCCGATATTCTCTGGAATATAGAAGAATTAGAGGGGATCTTATAGAAACCTATAAGATTATTAAGAGGCAAGACAGAGTAGACAGTGGGAGATTGTTTCCCCTGGTTGGAGAAACTAACCACAGTCTGAAGATTAGGGATCAGCCCTTTCACACTGAGTTGAGAAAAAATGTCTTCATCCAGAGGGTAGTGAGTTTATGGAATTTTCCACCCCAGAGGGCTGTATTAATAATTCTTGCATTTGATACAGTGCTTGTCACATCTTATTGACTGTGTCTCAAAGTGCTTCACAGAATATACTGTAAAGTGTAGTGACTCTATTTGTGGGCAAATCATGGCAGCCAATTGCGCACAGCAGCGTCCCCACGAACAGCCGTGGGTTGAAATGACCAATTTTATTATTGTGGATTTTTTTGATGGATTATGATTAGGCGTGTGTGTGTGTGTGTGTGTGTGTGTGTGTGTGTGGAGTAAGGAAACTTGCCCAAGGTTTCGCCCTGACCTGCCTGGATTCGAACACACTAGTCTCCCCAGTTTGCAAGACAAGTGCTCTAACCACTAAAACACAGGAGCTCAGCTCAGGAGCTGCAGATCCTCAGTCAGTCCTTGAACATATTCAAGACGCAGATTGATAGACTTGTTGTGGATAAAGGGATTAATGGATACGGGGATAAGGTGGGGAGGGCAGGTGGAGTTAGATTAAAACAGCTATGATCTTATTGAATGGTGGAGCAGGCTCGAGGGGCTGAATGGCCTACTCCTGCTCCTAATTCTTATGTGAAAAATTATGTGTAAATGGCATGTTTTATTGTTTCTTTATCATGTAACAATAGACTAGAAGCTTGTGCAACAGGATAGGATGGGGCCCTGCAATAAACTAGAGATCTCTATGTGCCTCTGAGCATGTGGACCCAACCTCCACCGATACTCCCACCTCTCACTATCCTCAGGGACTGCGAATGCCTTGGGCTTTACTGCTACTCCGGAAAACACATTGCTGAACTTGTGGGGAGGGAAAGTGGGGATTAGGAGTTGTGATGGGTCCATCAAAGAGGAGAGTCTTGAGGCGAGACTTGAAGGAGGCCAGGGAGGGAGCGAGGCGCAGGGACTGTGGGATGGTATTCCAGAGGTTGGGGGCAGAGTGGTGAGGTTGTGATGGAGTTGGGCAATGTTGTGGAGACGGGGAAAGGCAGAGTCAGTCATGGCTGGGTTGTGGGAGAGAAAGGACAGTTTTGGTCGAACAAGACACCCAGGTTCCTGACTGGCTTGGTGAGGTGGAGTGAGCAGCCACGGAGGTTGATGCTGCCAGGGGGAGGTTGGGCTGGTGTGGGGGAGGCTGGGCTGGTGTGGGGGAGGGGGGGGAGGCTGGGCTGGTGTGGCGGAGGGGGAGAGGGGGAGACGGGGGGAGGCTGGGCTGGTGTGGGGGAGGGGGAGGCGGGGAGGTTGGGCTGGAGTGAGTGGGGAGCGGGGGAGGCTGGGCTGGTGTGGAGGAGGGGGAGGCTGGGCTGGTGTGGGGGAGGGGGAGGGGGAGGTGGGGAGGTTGGGCTGGAGTGAGGGGGGAGGGGGGGGAGGCTGGGCTGGTGTGGGGGAGGGGGAGGGGGAGAGGTGGGGAGGCTGGGCTGGTGTGGAGGAGGGGGAGGGGGGGAGGCTGGGCTGGAGTGATGGCGGAGGCTGGGCTGGAGTGAGGGGGGATGGGGGGGAGGCTGGGCTGGTGTGGAGGAGGGGGAGTGGGGGAGGCTGGGCTGGTGTGGAGGAGGGGGAGTGGGGGAGGCTGGGCTGGTGTGGGGGAGGGGGAGGGGGAGAGGGGGGGAGGCTGGGCTGGTGTGGAGGAGGGGGAGGGGGGGAGGCTGGGCTGGTGTGGGGGAGGGGGAGGGGGAGAGGGGGGGAGGCTGGGCTGGTGTGGAGGAGGGGGAGGCGGGGAGGTTGGGCTGGAGTGAGGGGGGAGCGGGGGAGGCTGGGCTGGTGTGGGGGAGGGGGGGGGAGGCTGACCACATAGTGAGTCCAGCCAGGCCTGAGAACTTTTTAAAAAATGTGGGCTGAATGGTGTCACGGCCCGCGGTGTCTGATTGGCTGAGGTCTTGTGGGTCAGGAATGGAGGTGAAGGTGCTTCAGGCCGACCAAGAGTGAGGCCCAGGTGATCTCCGCGGCCTCCAGCGTGGCGCGGGAACGTGTCGCAGTTGAGGTCACTGCCCTGGGGGGAGCACTAGGGACCCGCACAGCTGAGGGTGGAAGCCACTGGACCAGCTGGAGGCGCTGAGTCCTGGCCATGCTTCGGGCTGTTCAGGCCCCGGCTCACACCAGCCGCAGAGGCCCGGTCCCACTTCAGGTTTTTGAAACCCCCGCCCGCGGGTAGGTGTACTGAGATCCCGGCTCCGGGCTCTATCGAGGACCAACACCTGAACGCCAAGGCTCCAGACCTCCCCACCTGGTCAGATCACGTGTTTCCCAGGAATGTGATGAGGTTTTGTTTTCAGGCTGGAGGAGCGTGTTCTGTTTAGCTATTTTGTCTTTCCAGCTGAACCGGACGAAAGTTGTATATCTGCAATAGATTGTCTAGATACGGCCCAAACTGAATGTCATATAGTAGCAACATAAGGAGAAGCTGTGACGGTTTAATACGAGATTGCAGTTCCACTTTTCACTGGACATCATTTTCATCCACCTACTCCTCATGCCAACCCTGACCCCTCACACAGATCTCATCATACCAGTCCTTGCCAGGCTTCACTGACTCACATTTAGTGAACAGATTGATCTCAAGATCCTCTGATAAGAACATAATAAATGCTAGATACAAAAAGACCAAAGTCCATCTTGTTAACTTTTCACCTTCCTGGTATTAACATGCACATATAATATTTTATAATAATGTCCCAAACTACCTATATAATGTACTATATCCCATAATATTATTTCCTAAAAGAAACTATTTAACCTTCCTGCTTCAACCATCCAGTCCCACTAAACCACCCTTCACTAAACCCCACTTCACTGAACCACCAGCCCATGAAATACACATCCACAAAACCACTTTCCCAATAAATCCCCTCCCACCACTAACACCCCCCTCTCCACTGAACCACAATCCAACTAAACCACCATCCATCCCTCCCACTAAACCTCACTCCCCTTCAGCTACAATCCCACCCTCCCCAAAATAATTAACATTTAAATAAAGCCTTTCTCAAAGATGGCCTTTACACTGCTGGTTGGGGTTTAAATGAGCGCAGCATGTGAGTGCAGAGTTTCAGAGAGCTTGGACCCACGCCCTCCCACAACCCTCCCTTGGCCCCACTCGTTTCAAATCTAACCTCCAGATCAGGTATAAACCTTTGACTATCCAGGTTACAGCAAATTGCATTTATATTGCATCAAAAGATCACTAGAAAGCAGAAACAGTGGGACAATCCTTCACCTGTATAACAACAACTGTGATGTACACAGCGCCCTCCACCCCGGGCGGTGTCTCAGAGCTTCCCAATAGCGGATCCCGGGGCCGAGCCAGGGGCAGGGGGGACACAGGTCACCAAAGGTCGAAGAGAAAGGTCTTCAGCTGTGACCTGACACTGGGAAGAGAGGGGGGGGCGAGGGGAAGGGAGTGAGGGGAAGGCCTCAATGTCTCTGGCGTCACCATCACAGACAAGGCCATCTCCGACCATTTCTTCATCTCTTTCAACACCTCTATCCCTCCCCCCTCCACCTCCAAACCCACCACCATCTTCTACCGGCCCTGGAAGAAGATTCCCCCTCAAACTTTCACCTCTGCCCTAGAAACCTCCGACCTCCTCCCACAATGGCATTCTTTTTGTACAGACCCATCCTCCGCCTCCACCGCCCTCCACAACACCCTCTCCACTACCCTCGACACCCTGGCCCCCCTCACCTCCAAAACCATCTCCCATTCCCGATCATCACCGTGGCACACATCTCACCTCCGTTCCCTCAAAAGCCAAGTGAGAGCAGTTGAACGCACCTGGCTCAAATCTGGCCTCACGGTCCACCGGCAAATCTGGCTGGACCGCATCAAATTTTACCGCTCCGCCCTAGCCACCGCCAAATCAGCCTTCTACTCCAGGATAATCCTGGAAGCCAAGGACAACCACCGCCTCCTCTTCGCCACCACCAACCATCTCCTCCGCCCCCCCCCGCCTCACCTCGCAGATCCTCTCCTCAAACGATCATTGTGAGGAGATGCTGGATTTCCTCTAGTCCAAAATAGAGAGAATCTGCTCTGCGGTTTCCTCCCCCCACCACTCCTCCACCTCGGCGCCCTCATCAGTTACCTCAACCCCTACTCACCTCCCATTTCACACTTTCAACCCCACCACCCCGCTTTCAGTCACAAAAACAATCACCTCCATGAAACCCACCACGTGCTCATTGGACCCCATCCCCACCCCCCTCCTCCGCACCCAGCTCCACCTTTTGGCCCCGCTCATTTCTGACACCATTAACCTTTCCCTCTCCTCAGGCACCGTCCCTACCTCCCTTAAAACAGCCACCATCACCCCTATCCTGAAGAAACCCTCCCTTGATGCGTCGCAACCATCAAGCTATCGACCCATCTCCAACCTCCCGTTTTTATCCAAGGTCCTTGAAAGAATGGTTGCCTCCCAGCTCCGCTCTTTCCTTTCAACTCACTCACTTTTTGAACCCCTCCAATCAGGTTTCCGCCCTATCCACAGCACAGAAACTGCCCTGGTTAAGGTCACAAATGACATCCTAACCGCCTGTGACAAGGGCTCCCTCTGCCTCCTCGTCCTCCTTGACCTGTCTGCTGCGTTCGACACAGTCGATCACACCATCCTCCTTCAACGTCTTTCCTCCCACCTCAACCTTCAAGGCACAGTCCTTGAATGGTTCCATTCTTATTTGACCCACCGTTTACATTTTGTTTCTTCCAACGGTTTTTCTTCAAACCCTCGCACAGTTTCCCACGGCGTCCCTCAGGGCTCTGTCCTCGGCCCCCTCCTTTTCACCCTTTACACGCTCCCCCTGGGCGATGTCATCCGCAAACGTGGGGTAAATTTCCACATGTATGTGGACGACACCCAGCTGTACCTTTCTGCCTCATCCCTCAACCCCCAGACCATCGATGTTCTGACAGCATGTCTGTCCGACATCGAGTCCTGGACGAGGGACAACTTCCTGCAATTAAACGTGAGTAAGACCGAGGCCCTCCTGATTGGCTCAAGCCAGCGCCTCCGCACATCGGGCGCTGCCAGCCTCAACATCCAAGGCTGTACTCTCCACCTCACAAAGCCAGTCAGGAACCTCGGCATCATGTTCGACCATAAACTTTCCTTCCTCCCCCACATCCGCGCCTTGACCGGCACCGCTTATTTCCACCTGCGCAACATTGCCAGGCTCCGCAACTACCCCACCCCCCACGCTGCCGAAACACTCGTGCACGCGTACATCACCTCACGGCTGGACTACGGTAACTCTCTCCTCGTCGGCCTCCCCAGTTCCTCCATTCACAGGCTGCAGGTCATCCAAAACTCTGCAGCCCGTGTACTATCCCGCACCCGCCTCCGCGACCATATAACCCCCACCCTCGCCCGTCTCCACTGGCTCCCCATCCTCCAGAGGATCGAGTTCAAGATCCTCGTCCTCACCTACAAGGCCTTACACGGCCTTGCCCCGCCCTATTTAACCAATCTACTTTCCCCCTAGAAGCCCACCCGGACCCTCCGTTCAGCAGGACTTGGCCTGCTCCAAGCCCCCCGCCCGAACCGCCCCACCATCGGAGGCCGGGCCTTCATTTTCTCCGCTCCCACCCTATGGAATGCCATCCCTCAATCCCTCCGTCTCATTTCTTCCATTTCCTCTTTCAAGGCCGGTTTGAAGACTTTCCTCTTCGACCGTGCCTTTTGTTCCACCCCGAATTTTTCAACCTCCCCTTCATGTCTCACCCCTTCCCAAACACTCCCCTCCCAGCTCGGGTCACACGCCTTCTGTGCAGCGCCTTGGGACGTCCTCCCGACGTGAAAGGCGCTCTATAAATGTAATTTGTTGTTGTTGTTGTTGAGGGAGGGAGTTCCAGAGCCTCGGGGGGTAGTGGCTGAAGGCACGGCCGCCGAGGGTGGAGCGGAGGATTCGGGGGGACATGGAGGAGGCCAGACCCAGAGGAGCAAGGGAGTTGTAGATGAGGAAGAGGAGGGGGCCAAGGATGGATCCCTGGGGTACCCCACAGGTAACTGGGTGAGAGCTGGAGGACAAGCCATTGTGGAGATGTGCTGCTGGCGGTTTGTGAGGTAGGGACTCGAACCAGGCGAGTGCGGTCCCACTGAGGTGGGTGACGGAGGACAGGGGGTGGGGGAGGATGGTCTGGTCGACTGTGACGAACGCAGCCGACAGGTCCAGGAGGATAAGGAGGCAGAGGGAGCCCTGGTCACAGATAGAGAGGACGTCGTTAGTGACTTTCACAAGCGCAGTCTCTGTACTGTGGGCTGGGGGGAAACCGGACTGGAGGGGTTCGAAGAGGGAGTGGGAGGAGAGGTGGGCGCGGAGTTGGTTTGCAACAACGTGTTCCAGGGCTTTTGAGAGGAAGGGCAGGTTAGAGATAGGGCGGTAGTGGTGAGGGTTTGAGGGATCTAGGGAAGGTTTTTTGAGGAGGGGTTTGATGGCAGCAGTTTTGAGGGGGGCAGGGACTGATCCCATGGAGAGGGACTGGTTGATGATGTCAGCCAGCAGTGGGCAGAGGAGGGGGAGCTGGGTGAGCAGTAGGTTGGTGGGGATGGGGTCGAGGCAGCAGGTGGTTGGCTTCATGGAGGTGATGGTGTGTGAGAGGGAGGAAGGAGAGACGGGGGAGAAGGAGGGTAGGAAGGGAGTTGAGGTAGGAGCTGATGATGGGGGTGGGGGGTGAGGGGGATGGGGTGCGGGTGTTAGTGGGTGACGAGAGGCTGGAGGATGACGCTGCCTGCCGGATATTCAGAATTTTGGACAAGAAGTCCATGACCTCCTCGCACTTGGCATTTGAAGTGAAGCTTGAGGAGGCCTGAGGGGGAACACGGAGGAGGTGGTGGGTGGTGGAAAGAGGACTTTGGGGGTTGTTATTTGCCTCCAGGATGATGTTGGAATAGTGGCTGTTTTTGTTTGACACAAGGAACGGTGGTATCTGTGGAGTTGCTCGAGCCACAGTTTGTGGTGAACCATGAGGCCGGGTTTCTGCCACTTGTACTCGAGCAGCCGGGTTTGGGATTTGAGGTGTGGAGATGAGAGTTGTACCAGGGGGAGCGGGTGGGTTTGGAAATAGACCTGGATTTAAGGGGGACAAGAGATTTGAAGGTGGAGGAGAGATGATCGTGGAGCAGCTGGACAACTGGTTCAGGATCGCTGTAGGTGGAAGACTAGAGGGGTAGGAGGTCAGAAGATGTGAGGACATCTGTGAGGGTCTCAGGGGGGAGACGTTTCCATGGGTGGAAAAATACAGTTACGGGCTTGGTGGAGGGGAAAGGGATGGAAGAGGAGAAGGAGACAAGAAGGTGGTCCGAGATGGCCTTGTCCAAGATGCTGAGGTCGGAAATGTCAAGGCCATGAGTGATGATGAGGTCGAGAGCGTGGCCACGGTTGTGGGTCGGTGAGTCAATGTGGAGGGTGAGGTTTAGGGAGGAGAGGAGGGCAGTGAAGTCAGAAGAGGTGGTGCAGAGGGACAGGGAGGGGAGGAGAGGAGAGTGGAGATATTGGAGAGGAAGGAGCCAGGGAGTTTAGGAGGACGATAGAGTAGAAGAATTTTTAAGGAAAGAGAAGGATGGTAGTGTGTGAGGTGCTCAAAGGAGGGGAAACAGCCAGAGGAATAGGGGGAGAGACTAAGGGAGGAGTTGGAGATGATGGCCACCCGAGCGCCACGTTGGTTGGGGCTGGGGTTGTAGTGGAAGGTGTAGCCTGGAGGGGAAGCCTCGACTCGAGGCACGGGGTCATTGGGGGAGAGCCAGGTTTCCGTAAGCCCAAGAATAGCAATGTTCTCATCCAGGATGAGGTCATAGATAGTGAGGGCTTTGTTAGAAAGGGAAGAAACGTTCTGGAGGGCAGTGCAGATGAGTTTGCTGGATGGGGGAGGAGAGAGTGGTGCGGAGAGGATCTGAGGGTGTGTAGGAGAGGTGGGTGTGGGGAGAGAGGAGGGAGGGGAAGTGGGGAGGGTACGTATGACAGAGGGGGAAGTAGTGTTTGCCTTGAGGAGGCGGTTTGAGCAGAGAGAGTGGATGATGGGACAGTTGGGGTGGCTGCTCTGGGACACTTAGCGCCTGGTGCCACGATGGGCCTGGTGGGGGAGGCCCAGACTGGAGCAGGCAGAGACCAGGAGTGAGTGATCAGCGGGGCGGCATCAGCTCACAGGCTGTGTGGCGATGGCTAAGTTGTGATTAACCACACAATCATTGAGGAGACTTTAGTTAAGAGTACAGTGTACAGTTCTAGTCACAGCACTACAAAAATGTAATTGGAGAAATCGAGAAGATACAGAGGAGTGCAACCAAAATGATTGAGGGAATAGAAGGACTGGACTTCATTCTCCAATTACCCCAGTCCTTGCCAAACTGCACTGGCTCCCAGTCACAGAATGGATCAACTTCAAGATCTTTACTCTTGTGTTTAAATCCCTCTCACCCCATTCCACCCCTTTCTAACCTCTCTCCTCACAGCACTACCCGCTGGCTCCACTCTACTGGATCTGGCCTCCTCCTTGTCCCCTCAAATCCTCCCCTCCAGAATCAGCGGCCGTGCGTTCCACAACTACTCCCCGAAACTTTGGAACTCGCTCCCTCAGTCACTTTGCCTCATCCCCTCCTTTCCCATCTTCAGGTTGCTCTTGAAGACCACTCTTACGGTCACCTTCCCCCTTGTTGCTCGGCATCGGGCTCCGCCCTCCGCTCTGAGATGCCGCCTGGCGTGGAGGGCACTATGTAAATGGAAGTTGTTTTTTGTTGACTTGGATTGTCTTCCTCCACCTCCACCACATTCTCCACCTCCAACCATACCTTACTCCCACTGCAGCCAAAACCCTCATACATGAGTATGTTACCTCCCAACTCAATTACTCCTATGCACTCATCGCCAGCTCCACTGTTCATAAAATCCAGCTCATTCAGAACTCTGCCACCCACATACTGGCCCGGACTAAACTCCAAACCCACATCTCACCAGTTCTGGACAGGCTCCACTGACTCTCGATCATGAATGGATCGATTTCAAGATCCTCACACTCGTGTTCACATCCCTTCACTCCCTGGCACATAACATATCTGTCTGAACTCCTCACTTCCCAATTACACCAACCAGCCCTTTGCTCGACTGGCACCAGTCTCTTGCTGGTCCTTCGCACCCTCCATTCCATCATTGGAGGTGGTGCTTTCAGCCACTGTGCCCTGACACTCTCCCTCTATTGCTTCACCTTGCTGCCCCATTCCCCTTTTTTCAAGTCCTATCTGAAAATCTTCTTTTTCAACTGTGCTTACGGTCACTGCCACGTCAACCCCATCACCACCAGCTCAGAGTCAGCCTCCACTACTGTTATGCAATCTGAATGCTACCCTGTATGGAGGGAAGTTATAAGGGCAAGTTATATAGGAACAGGTGTAGGCAGTTCAACTCCAATCTGTACCTCAAATCTGTATGTCAACTCCAATTACCCACCATGACCTCATATCCGTTGATATCCTGACCCAACAAACATCTATCCACCTCAGTCTTCAAAATGTGAATGGATCCAGCCATAATCCACATCTTTTTGGAGATGAGAGAGTTCCAGATTTCCACTCTCCATTTGAAAAACCAAAGGGCTGTAAGGTGGAGAGATCTGGTCAGTGAGCACCGCAGATTCAGAATAGACTGTCTTCTGCTCCCTGGATTGAAACAGAGTCAAAGTAAATCCCCCTGACCTCTGCAGGTCAGTGAGCAGGGTGAGGTGGGGGCAGTGCTGGGGGAATGGGGCCGTGTGGAGTACATGTGGGAGGAGGAATATCGGTTTCAAGCCAGGTTTCAAGGAGTGCCAGATTCCTGGAGTCCAGTAAGACAAGGGTTTTACTGTATCACTATTCTGATAACGCTTTGCAAGTGAGAGGTTCGATTCCTGGCAGGGAGAAACGTTGGGCAAGTTTCCTTAATCCACATTCCTGTTTACAATAAGGCAATAAGTAGGAATCCGCTTTTTCGTCAATTGCCGGATTGCTTTTCCAGGGTAATAATCTCATGAAAAATAATGCATGAATAACTTTTTTTAAATTGTTACTCACTCAATCCACAAGTGTTTGTGAGACACTACTGTGCACAATTGGCTGCTGAGTTTCGCCCACACAATATACAGTAAATTGATTTTACAGTTTATTCTGTGAAGCACTTTGAGGTGTCTCAAAGACAGGATAAAGCGCTATATTAAATGCAAAGATTATTATTATTGGATTTCCTTTCTACTCACAACTCTTTCTTGATTTTTAGGTAAAAGAACCTGGTGCCATGTCATATTATGTGGTAAGTTGCTGGATCAAGTAATAATACAAGTCAATTGTGTGCACGAGATAGTCAGAGATACAACAACAATGGAATTAAATTTATACAGCACCTTTCACATCGGGAGGACGCTCTGAGGCACTGTACAGTCAGGGGTGGGAACCTGAGCACAGGGTGGGGTGCAGGTGGGAGAGATGTAGGATGGCGGCTGAAGGCACGGTCAAGCGTTCTGAGACGCCGTCCGGCGTGGGGGACGCTATATTAATCAATGTTGTTGTTGTTGTTGTTGTCGTCAATGATACCTCTGTTTATCTAGCAGTAAGTAGGGACCCGGATTCTAGTTTATTGGCAGATCACTTTTCTGGGATAATAATCCATTGAAAATGTTTTTTTTAAAAACAATAATAAATTGGTCAATCAATCCACAACTGTCTCTGGGATACTGCTGTGTGCAATTGGCTGCCCACAAAATATATAGTCAATTTACCTCACAGTATGTGAAGCGCAGTGAGATAGGTTGACGTGACAAGGCGCGATATTAAATGCAATATAACATTATTATTATAAGTATAGGAATCAACACAAATCTCTCTTTTCAAATTTAGGTGTTCCATTTGGCAAGTGCAAATTCTTCCAATGGGAATCAATTGAGAAAAACAACATAAGACGAATAAAAATCAATTTCATAATCCCCAAAATAAGCGGAGCAGAGGTTTCACGATCATTAACTAATAATCCTAATGATATCTCCCCATACTTAAGATCACCTCTTGATATACATCTAACAATAGTTGAACCTATTGTAATCCCTAAACCCAAGCACTGCCCAATAATATCTAAACCTACTGTAATCCCTAAACCCACGCCCCGCCCAACAACAATTATTCGAGGAACTAAAGCACCCCAAAAAGGGCAACAACAACAACAGGAACAACAACAGGAACAACAACAGCAACAACAACAGGAACAACACGAGCAACAACAACAGGAACAACACGAGCAACAACAACAGGAACAACACGAGCAACAACAACAGGAACAACACGAGCAACAACAACAGGAACAACACGAGCAACAACAACAGGAACAACACGAGCAACAACAACAGGAACAACACGAGCAACAACAACAGGAACAACACGAGCAACAACAACAGGAACAACACGAGCAACAACAACAGGAACAACACGAGCAACAACAACAGGAACAACACGAGCAACAACAACAGGAACAACACGAGCAACAACAACAGGAACAACACGAGCAACAACAACAGGAACAACAAGAGCAACAACAACAGGAACAGGAACAACAGGAACAGGAACAACAGGAACAAGCACAATCAAACTCGCCTTCCTTTACCGACGAGAAACCAACAATAAATTTGTTCAACATGTACCCTAAGGAAAAGGTTAGTAATATATGATTTAGCTTGATAAATGAAAAATGATGACTGTTATTTCCTCTAAAAATGCAGCCTGCAGGCTGTGTCACTCCCACCTTTGCTTGGCTCCACTGGTTCCAATCACCCAGAGGATAGAGTTCGAAGCCCTCCATGGCTTTGCCCCTTCCTACCTCTGTGACCTGCCATCCCACCCCACCATGGCCCACCCCACCATTGGCCCACCCCTGGCCCCATTTTCGCGATTGTTTGTGGGGACACTGCTGTGCGCAATTTGGCTGCCGCGTTTCGCCCACAAGTATACAGTCGACTTTCCTGCCTTTCTTCCCCCTGCCTCGACCCCTCCCCTTTTGCTTCTTTACCCCCTTTTGCCCCTAGTCCCACTTCCGTGACTGATTGTGGGACACTGCTGTGCGCAATTTGGCTGCCGCGTTTCTCCCACTAATATACAGTTACTTTTCCTTCTGTTCTTCATCCTGCCCTGATCCTTCCCCCCCTGCTCTTGTCCTACCTGACTGTACAGCGCCTTGGGACGTCCTCTCGACGTGAAAGGCGCTATATAAATGTAAGTTTTGTTTGTTTGTTGTTGTTTGGTGGCAGTCAGTCCTCCAACCTCACTGGTGTGAAAGAGGGGATGAGGATTAGGCCTTAGGTGCCAGAGACAGGGAGGGAAAAAAGGGAGGACAAGGTAGCAGAAGGATGGCAGAGTTTACTCTGTCATTATCCTGGAGGTTTTGAAAATGGTGCCTGGAAGTGACGGCGCACAGCAAGATTCAGCCGATTTGGAAATGGCATCACTGCACCTGAAGCAGCCAAAGCTTCTCTTCACCGGTCACTAACCACCACCCATCCATCCACCCATGGTCTTGGTGATCCATCACTCCCGTCTCATTTGGGTAGCTGCTCGTTTCTCATGGCTCCCGACTGTCACTGCTCATGTCATTAATATCTAGTAACAAAGTACAGTATCCAATAGCAATGACAAAAGTAAAGAAGATGTAAAGGAGGCCCAAGTTACAGTGTATAGAGCCAGCCCAGGTCTCTCTCAGTGTATACTTGTTGTTGCAAACCAACTCCGCGCCCACCTCTCCTCCCACTCCCTCTTCGAACCCCTCCAGTCCGGTTTCCCCCCAGCCCACAGTACAGAGACTGCGCTTGTGAAAGTCACTAACGACGTCCTCTCTATCTGCGACCAGGGCTCCCTCTGCCTCCTTATCCTCCTGGACCTGTCAGCTGCGTTCGTCACAGTTGATCAGACCATCCTCCCCCACCCCCTGTCCTCCGTCATCCACCTCAGTGGGACCGCACTCGCCTGGTTCGAGTCCCTACCTCACAAACCGCCAGCAGCACATCTCCACAAATGGCTTGTCCTCCCGCTCTCACCCAGTTACCTGTGGGGTACCCCAGGGATCCATCCTTGGCCCCCTCCTCTTCCTCATCTACACGCTCCCTCTTGGGGATGTCATCCACAGACATGGGGCACACTTCCACATGTACGCGGATGACACCCAACTCTATCTCTCCACTTCACTCTGTGACCCCCAGTCCCCTGATGTTCTGTCAGCTGCCTGTCACACATCAGGGGCTGGATGAGCGCGAACTTCCTGCAGCTGAATGTGGACAAGACGGAGGCCATACTCCTTGGCTCTCGTCAACGTCTCCATTCACACGGCTCTCACCTCCTCCACCTTCCCGGCCTGGCCCCTAAAACTCTCCCAACCTGTGCGCAACCTTGGCGTCAGGTTCGACCCCCGACTGTCCTTCCTCCCCCACATCCGGTCCCTCACCAGCACCGCCTTCTACCACCTCCGGCAATACCTCACCTCAAAAGCCACTGAAACCCTGGTCCAGGCCTTTGTCACCTCTCGGCTGGACTATTGCAACGCCCTCCTCTCCGGTCTCCCCTCCACCACAATCCACAGAGTCCAGCTAATCCAGAACTCTGCCGCCCGCATTCTCACCCGCACCAAACTCCGCTCCCCCATTACCCCAGTCCTTGCCAGACTTCACTGGCTCCCTGTCCCTGAGAGGATCCACTTCAAGATCCTCACCCTTGTCTTCAAATCCCTCCACTCCTCTGCCCCCCCCCCCCCCCCCCCCAACCTCTCTGATCTCCTCTCCCCCCCTCCCCCACCACCTCTCTGATCTCCTCTCCCCCCCTCCCCCCCTCCCCCACCACCTCTCTGATCTCCTCTCCCCCCCCCCCCCTCTCTTCCCAGTGTCAGGTCACAGCTGAAGACCTTTCTCTCTGACCTTTGGTGACCTGTGTCCCCCCTGTCCCTGGCTCGGCCCCGGGATCCGCTATTGGGAAGCTCTGAGACACCACCCGGGGTGGAGCGTGGTGTATAAATCGAAGTTGTTGTTGTTGTATGCAGTTAGCCCAGGTCTCTCTCAGTGTATAGAGCCAGTTCAGTGTCTCTCTCAGTGTACAGAGCCAGGCCTCTCTCAGGGTGCAGCTCGGCAATGTCCTCCTGTGGTGAGGCGACGTGGAATGCTGATGTTGGTTTTAAATATTCTCTTTTCTCTCATTCTTTAGGTGTTGGATGATAACAGCCTTGGCTCGAGTGCTCATCTTGCAAACAAGAGACCAGGGTTTATTCACTGGTAGGACAAAATGTTGGCCAAGTGTCCTTATTCTACACACCTTGCGGTAAGTAGGAATTTGGTTGTCAATTGATTGGTAGATCGCATTTCCAGGGGTAATAATCTCTTTAAAAATATAATAATAGTTTAGTCACTCAATCTATGACAGTTTGTGCGGCACTGCTGTGCACAATTGCCTGCCACGTTTCGCCCACCAAGTATAAAGCCACTTCACTTTACAGTACATTCTGTGAAGCACTTTGAGATGTCGCAAAGATGTGTAATGCTCTACATCAAATGGAAGGATTGTTATTATAAAGGAGATGTACTGGCTCTCATTTATGATAATGTTTGATTTTAGTCAATGACACCATGAAAACACATCACCGTATTTAATTGTATCCAAACCAGTCTGACAGTAACATTTGCCCCACCGGCCGCCATTTGGAAATCCTCGGTAAAGGGATACACACTCTATCTTTGGAGGGACACATCCTGTTTTGACCTAATTCTAGAATATAGCTGCTGACAAGCAAGAGCCAAAGTTTGGGGAATCCAGAGCGATAGGGTAACTGTTGGCTAACACCAAATAAGTTGTCATTGATTGCAGTCTGGCCAGCTTCCCTGCTGCTTATCTTGCCCTGCAAGGACACATTAGTGTTGGATTAGAAGGGATATTGGGAGCTGGGTGGGAAGAATCCTGCCTACATAACTGGTCTGCCCCTCCAAGCTCTGCCAATGAGCCAGGCTGGCCGTGCAGACCCACCTGGTTGAGAAACTGGACTGGAGACCATCACAGAAGGAGGACTTGTTTCCAACATTCCTTTGGCAAACACTTCATTTTGGAGCCAGTTCAGCATTGAGCAGACTCACTTACCTTACCTAAAAGATAGTCTTACTTGGTCATTTGTAGAATCTGGTAGCTCAGTGTCGTAAGCGAGGACATGGATTTGATTCCTGGGTAGGGCGAAATGATGGCCCAGGTTCCTTATTCCACATACACACCTCTGTTTACCTAGCAATAAGACTGTGAGACCAAGATGGCGTCTTTACAATAACATCCCTTGCCCTCTCTCTCACTATCTCTAACTATCTCTCTATCTTTATTCTGTCTAGATATACAGTAGGCCCTCGTCGATCGCGACTTTCTCAATTGTGAAATCAACCATACACTGATCACTCGCTCCCGGTCTCTGGGTGCATATTTTGGCTGCCACCCAGATCCAAGCCTTCCCCACCACCGTAAATGTCTCTCCTCCCAGTCCTCTCCATCCGCTGCTCTCACTCTGTCCTTCTCTCCCACCTCCACCCCCCACCCCGGCCTTCTTGCTCTCCTGGACCCTATCACCACTTCCCTCTGCTCCAGTCCGAGCATCCTCTGCTGGGCCCATTGTGGCTGCAGGCCACTAAGCCCTGAAGCTCTGTAACTCCCCTCCTTCACTCCCTTCACCTTGCCTCCACCTTTCCAATTTTCAGGTCGCGCCTGAAGACTTTTCTGTTTGACCACACTTTTGGTCATCTATTTCCCCCCTCACCTTGGCTCAGCTCTGGGCTCCACTCTGTGAAGCGCTCTGAGATGCTGTCTGGTTCTATCCAAGGTCCTTGAAAGAGTGGTTGCCTCCCAGCTCCGCTCTTTCCTTTCAAATCACTCACTTTTTGAACCCCTCCAATCAGGTTTCCGCCCTATCCACAGCACAGAAACTGCCCTGGTTAAGGTTACAAATGACATCCTAACCGCCTGTGACCAGGGCTCCCTCTGCCTCCTCGTCCTCCTTGACGTGTCTGCTGCGTTCGACACAGTCGATCACACCATCCTCCTTCAACGTCTTTCCTCCCACCTCAACCTTCAAGGCACAGTCCTTGACTGGTTCCATTCTTATTTGACCCACCGTTTACATTTTGTTTCTTCCAACGGTTTTTCTTCAAACCCTCGCACAGTTTCTCACGGCGTCCCTCAGGGCTCTGTCCTCGGTCCCCTCCTTTTCACTCTTTACACGCTCCCTCTGGGCGACATCATCCGCAAACATGGGGTAAATTTCCACATGTATGCGGACGACACCCAGTTGTACCTTTCTGCCTCATCCCTCAACCCCCAGACGATCGATGTTCTGACAGCATGTCTGTCCGACATCGAGTCCTGGACAAGGGACAACTTTTTGCAATTGAACGTGAGTAAGACCGAGGCCCTCCTGATTGGCTCAAGCCAGCGCCTCCGCACATCGGGCGCTGCCAGCCTCAATATCCAAGGCTGCACTCTCCACCTCACAAAGCCAGTCAGGAACCTCGGCATCATGTTCGATCAAAAACTTTCCTTCCTCCCCCACATCCGTGCCTTGACCGGCACCGCTTATTTCCACCTGCGCAACATTGCCAGGCTCCGCAACTACCCCACGCCCCGCACTGCCGAAACACTCGTGCACGCGTACATCACCTCACGGCTGGACTACGGAAACTCTCTCCTCGTCGGCCTCCCCAGTTCCTCCATTCATAGGCTGCAGGTCATCCAAAACTCTGCAGCCCGTGTACTATCCCGCACCCGCCTCCGCGACCACATAACCCCCACCCTCGCCCGTCTCCACTGGCTCCCCATCCTCCAGAGGATCGAGTTCAAGATCCTCGTCCTCACCTACAAGGCCTTACACGGCCTTGCCCCATCCTACTTAACCGATCTACTCTCCCCCTACACGCCCACCCCGGACCCTCCGTTCAACAGGACTTGGCCTGCTCCAAGCCCCCCGCCCGAACCGCCCCACCATCGGAGGCCGGGCCTTCAGTTTCTCCGCTCCCACCCTATGGAATGCCATCCCTCAATCCCTCCGTTTCGTTTCTTCCCTTTCCTCTTTCAAGGCCGGTTTGAAGACTTTCCTCTTCGACCGTGTCTTTTGTTCCCCCCCGAACTCTTTTACCCCCTCCCCTTCGTGTTTCACCCCTTCCCAAACACTCCCCTCTCAGCTCGGGTCACACGCCTCCTGTGCAGCGCCTTGGGACGTCCTCCCGACGTGAAAGGCGCTCTATAAATGTAATTTGTTGTTGTTGTTGTTGTTGTTGTATGGCGGGTACTATATAAATCCAAGTTGTTGGTATTGTAGCAGTAACTAGGAACCTGCTTGTTAGTCGATTGGCGGATCATTTTTCCACAGGTAATAATCCCTTAAATAAATGTAATTTTAAAATAATTTGGTCACTCAATCCACAACTGTTTGTGGGACATTATAGTATAAGGGTTGTTTTAAATTGGTGATCCTGTGGTGAAGTAAGGACTGATACAAATGTTATGCAATCAATCTGATGCTTATTAATTCAGGTTAGTAACGTTATAAAGAATTAAAAGTATTCATCACAACAATGCTTACGTATCGAGCCATAGCTCACAATGATTTAAGTTGACCAAACCGACTGCTGTGGGTGAGATAGAGTAGCAAGTTACAAATCAATGTCCAGATTAATCCAAGTATAAGTCCATCGAAAGGTATCCAAGTATTGTTGTATGGTTTTCAGTTCAATATCCACGTATCCAGGTATTATTGTGCCGTACCAAGTATCACTGTACGTCTAGCGTTGATCCACTCATAGTCTTGATCTTCCCTTTCTGCTGAAGCTGGAACATGGATTTGCGACTCCAAGTTACAATTTCTCCTTTCTCCAACTTCTTTCTCGAAGCCATCTGTTTATCCTGTTGATCTTTCACCCATTGTCCTTTGCAAGATGGTTCCTCTGCAACACAAATGCCACACAGCTCTCTCCAGTTGCACACCGTTCCTCCAGGAGAAATTACTGATAAGAACTGAAAACATTTTGTTGTTTTGAAAGTCTTTTGTTTCTTCCGCAAAAGTCACAACCAGCTCCAATCATGTGTAATTGGTTACACATGTCTCACATATATGTATAATCGTTAATATAATTTGAGATATTATCTAACACATTAAGTATAGAATCCTACAAGTGTGCAATTGACTGCCACGTTTCGCCCATAGAACATACAGGCACTACACATTACGGTATATTCTGTGATGCTCGTTGAAACATCTCAAAGACTTGATAATAATACTGTAATAATAATCTTTGCATTTGATATACTGCTTTCACATCTTCTAGAATATACTGTAAAGTGAAGTGTATAATATATGTGTGAAATGCAGCCGCCAATTACACACAAATAATCATAGATTGTACTGACAATTTTTCTGGGGGGTGGGAGGGATTATTATAAGGCGAATTGAGTAAGGAACTTTGCCAAGGCTTCGTCCTGCCTGGAATCTAACCCAGAATGCTCGCTGTTAAGGCAAGTGCTCTAAACACTGAGCTTCATGACTCCATAAATTGTTATATTATCATAGAATCATAGAATTTTACGGCACAAAAGGAGGCCATTCGGCCCATCTAGTCTGTGCCGGCTCTTTGAACAGAGCAACTCAATCCCACTGCCCTGCCCGCTCCCCATAACCTAACAGACCTGCTCTTCCTAAATAAAGATCTAATTCCCTTTTAAAAGCTGTTATGGAATCTGTCTCCACCACCTTTCCAGGCAATGCATTCCAGATTCCAACAACCCGCTGAGTGAAAACATTTCTCCTCAGGCTCCCCTCTGCTTCGTTAGGAAACAGTGGAAACAGTCTTTCCCTATTCACCCGGTCAAAACCTCTCATAATCTTATAAACCTCTATTGGGTCTCCTCTCAATCTTCTTTGTTCTAGAGAGAATAAGCCTAGCCTATCTAGCCTTTCCCCATAACTGAAATCCCTCAATCCTGGTACCATTTTATATATATATGTATGTATATATTATATATATATATTATTATCAAACAAAACAAAAAATACTGTAGATGCTGCAAATCTGAGTCAATGTTTTGGGTCCACGTCCCTTTGGCAGAACTGAAAGTTGGTTTATTATTAGATTAATAATATTGTTCTTTCCTTGAGACTTCCTCCCGATGTCAATGACGATCTATAAATGTAATTTTGTTGTTGTTGTTGTTAATATTATACTTCTATTTTTCCTAGAATTGGATAACAAAGGCCCTGGTCTCTCTCTGACAAACATTTCCATCAACCTAAGGTGAAAGTGAGATATTTGGCAATGTTTCGAAGATGGTGGTACAACTAGGCAATGAAAAGGTGTGTGCCAATTTTGTAAACAAGATGTGTAGGGAATTATAACAACTTCCAGACGAAGGAGAAATGTAAGGCCACTTGTGCTAAGTGAGCGGATTATTTAATGCCGCATTGCAATAAACAATAAATTTGCCACCAGTTGATTTATTTCATAGCATAACAACTTGCATTTACACGCACAGCCCCTCAGGTAGGTAGTCGGAGACTGCAATACCAAACAGCGGGGAGGGGGAAGTAATAACACAGGCACAGTTGAAGCGAAAGACCTGAGTTGAAGATGGGGAGGAAGGGGGCAATGCAACAACAACAACAACAATTTACATTTATAGAGCGCCTTTCACGTCGGGAGGACGTCCCAAGGCGCTGAACAAGAGGCATGTGACCCGAGCTGGGAGGGGAGTGTTTGGGAAGGGGTGAAACACGAAGGGGAGGGTAAAAGAGTTTGGGGGTGGAACAAAAGGCACGATCGAAGAGGAAAGTCTTCAAACCTTGAAAGAGGAAAGGGAAGAGGCGAAACGGAGGGATTGAGGGATGGCATTCCATAATGCAGAGAGGTAGAGGGAGTGTTTTGGGGCTCAGTAGCCGAATGTGCGACCAATGATGTTGCATTGGACGCTACGGAGGACAAGCAGGTGGTCTAAGGCAGACGAGGGGAGGCAGCCGGTAGCTTGAAAGCAAGCAGGGCAGATAGGTAGGAAGGTATCAGGCTTCAAAACTGGATTTGAAAATGAGTGTGAGGATATTGAAATGGATCTTTCGGCTTGGGGCATGGAGTTTGCACGTGATGGCGAGTCGATGGAGCTGTGAGTGGGCTACGGAGCTTTGTCTCTAGGATAGGCAGCCACTGGAGCCTGTCGAGGCCAGGGGTGAACAAGACTCAGAGTTTCGTGTATTGGAGAGGGAAACAGCGGAGGCTGATGAGGACTGGGAGTGACTGGGGTATGGAATTTATTGTATGCGATAAGGAGCCAATAGAGGCTGGTGTGGGACTGGTGTGATAATGGCAAGGGGTTTGTTGTGATAGGGAGCCAGTGGAACCTGGGGAAACTCAGTATGTTTTGATAGGGGACCGATGGAGCCCGGCATCAATTGGAGTGATGGAGGTGCATAGTTTAGTGCGTATGATAGTGGAGAATGATAAGGACTGAGTGGAGGTTTAGTGGGTGCAGATGCAGAGCAAGTGGAGTCTGGTGAGGTTACAAGTGATGGGGGTAAGGAGTTTAGTGTGTGTGATAGGGAGCCAGTGGAGATTGGCAAGGACTTCTGTGCTGGAGATACTGAGTTAGTGGGTGTGATAGGCAACCAGTGGACCAATGACAGGGGTAATGGGGCTACAGAATTCAGCAGTTTAATAGGGAGCCAGTGAAGCCTAGTGAGGATTAGGGCAATGAGGGTACGGAGTTCAGTTTATGTAATCAGGAGCCATGGAACCTGACGACAACTGGAGTGATGGAGATCAAACCTGTGTGATAGTGGAGCCTCGTGACGGTTGACGAGTACAGCGTTTAATGTGTGTGAGACTCAACGAACACATTAACTCCAATACACACACTAACCCCAATACCCCCCCCACACTAACCTCAATACCCACACTAACCCCAATACACACCCACACTAACCCCAATACCCACACTAACCCCAATACCCACACTAACCTCAATACACACACAAACCCCAATACCCACACTAACCTCAATACACACACTAACCCCAATACCCACACTAACCCCAATACCCCCCCACGCTAACCTCAATACACACACTAACCCCAATACACACCCACACTAACCCCAATACCCCACACTAACCCCCAATACCCACACTAACCTCAATACCCACACTAACCCCCAATACCCCCCCCACATTAACCCCCAATACACACACTAACCCCAATACACACACTAACCCCAATACACACACCTAACCCCAATACCCCCCCCACACTAACCTCAATACACACACTAACCCCAATACACACCCACACTAACCCCAATACCCACACTAACCTCAATACCCACACTAACCCCAATACCCACATTAACCTCAATACCCCACACATCCCCAATACCTACACTAACCTCAATACCCACACTAACCCCAATACCCACACTAACCCCAATACCCACACTAACTTCAATACACACACTAACCCCAATACCCACACTAACCCCAATACCCACACTAACCCCAATACCCACACTAACTTCAATACACACACTAACCTCAATACCCACACTAACCCCAATACCCACACTTAACTTCAATACCACACACTAACCCCCAATACCCACACTAACCTCAATACCCACACTAACCCCAATACCCACACTAACCCCAATACCCACACTAACCCCAATACCCACACTAACCCCAATACCCACACTAACCCCAATACGCACACTAACACCCCATACCCACACTAACCTCAATACCCACACTAACCCCCAATACCCACACTACCTCAATACACACACTAACCCCAATACCCACACTAACCCCAATACCCACACTAACCCCAATACACACACTAACCCCAATACCCCCCCACACTAACCCCAATACCCACACTAACCCCAATACACACACTAACCTCAATACCCACACTAACCCCAATACCCCCCCACACTAACCTCAATACACACACTAACCCCCAATACCCACACTAACCCCAATACGCACACTAACCCCAATACCCACACTAACCTCAATACCCACACTAACCCCAATACCCACACTAACCTCAATACACACACTAACCCCAATACCCACACTAACCCCAATACCCACACTAACCCCAATACCCCCCCACACTAACCCCAATACCCCACACTAACCCCAATACACACACTAACCTCAATACCCACACTAACCCCAATACCCCCCCACACTAACCTCAATACACACACTAACCCCAATACCCACACTAACCCCAATACCCACACTAACCCTCCAATACACACACTAACCCCAATACCCACACTAACCTCAATACCCCCCCACACTAACCTCAATACACACACTAACCTCAATACACCCACTAACCCCAATACACCACCCACACTAACCCCAATACCCACACTAACCTCAATACCCACACTAACCCAATACCCCACACTAACCCCAATACCCACACTAACCCCCAATACCCACACTAACCCCAATACCCACACTAACCCCAATACCCCACACTAACCCCAATACACACACTAACCCCAATACCCACACTAACCCCAAAACCCACACTAACTCCAATACACACACTAACCCCAATACCCACACTAACCCCAATACCCACACTAACCCCCAATACCCACACTAACCCCAATACCCACACTAACCCCAATACACACACTAACCCCAATACACACCCACAGTAACCCCAATACCCACACTAACCCCAATACCCACACTAACCCCAATACACATATACTGTGTGTGTGTGTGGGGGGGTGACTCTGTGTGTGTGGGGGGGGGTGGGCTGTGTGTGTGGGGGGGGCTGTGTGTGTGTGTGGGGGCCTGTGTGTGTGGGGGGGGGGGGGGGGGCTGTGTGTGTGTGTGGGGGGGGTGCTGTGTGTGTGGGGGGGGTCTGTATGTGTGTGTGTGGGGGGGCTGTGTGTGTGTGTGGGGGGGGAGGCTGTGTGTGTGTGGGGGGGCTGTGTGTGTGTGTGGGGGGCTGTGTGTGTGTGAGGGTGCTGTGTGTGTGTGTGTGTGGGGGGGCTGTGTGTGTGTGTGGGGGGCTGTGTGTGTGTGTGGGCTCTGTGTGTGTGGGCTCTGTGTGTGTGTGGGGGGGCTGTGTTTGTGTGTGTGTGTGGGGGGTGGCTGTGTTTGTGTGTGTGGGGGGGGGGGGGCTGTGTTTGTGTGTGTGTGTGGGGGGCTGTGTTTGTGTGTGTGTGTGGGGGGGGCTGTGTGTGTGTGGGGGGGGGGGGCTGTGTTTGTGTGTGTGGGGGGGGGGCTGTGTGTGTGTGTGGGGGGGGGGCTGTGTGTGTGGGGGGGGCTGTGTGTGTGTGTGGGGGGGGCTGTGTGTTGTGGTGTGTGTGGGTGGGGGGGGCTGTGTTTGTGTGTGTGTGTGTGGGGGGGCTGTGTGTGTGTGTA
>CM068742.1:155650216-155707716 GCA_035084275.1 Hydrolagus colliei
TAGGGAACAGAGAAACCTGAGGATTTGTGTTAGTGACTCTTTGAAAGTGGCAGGACAGGTAGACAAAGCCATTAAAGCCAACTCGGGTCACACGCCTCCTGTGCAGCGCCTTGGGACGTCCCCTCCCGACGTGAAAGGCGTTTTATAAGTTTAAGTTGTTGTTGTTAAGAAGGCATAAGGGATACGAGGCTTTATAAATAGGGGTATAGAATACAAAAGTCAGGAAGTGCTGACTAACCTCTATAAGACTTTGGTTAGGCCTCAGCTACAGTACTGTGTGCAATTCTGGTCACCACACTATAGGAAGGATGTTAAGGCATTGGAAAGGGAGCAGAGGAGATTTACTAGGATGGTACCAGGAAAAGAGGGACTTCAGCTACGAAGGAAGGCTAAATAAGCTAGGCTTATTCTCTTTAGAACAAAGAAGATTGAGAGGAGACCTGATAAAGGTTTATAAGATTATGAGAGGTTTCGACCGGTGAATAGGGAAAGACTGTTTCCACTGGTGAGCGAATCAGTGACTCGTGGTCACAGATTTAAAATAGTTTCCAAACGAAGCAGAGGGGAGCTGAGGAGAAATGTTTTCACTCAGCGGGTTGTTGGAATCTGGAATGCATTGCCTGGAAAGGTGGTGGAGACAGATTCCATAACAGCTTTTAAAAGAGAATTAGATATTTATTTAGGGGAGAACAGGTCTGTTAGGTTATGGGGGGAGAGAGCTGGGCAGTGGGATTGAGTTGCTCTGTTCAAAGAGCCGGCACAGACCAGATGGGCTGAATGGCCTCCTTTTGTGCTGTAAAATTCTATGATTCTGATAGGGAGACACCAGGGTTTTCCTGACACTCACACACTCACACACCCCAACACCCAGCCTCGCTCCACAGGGCCCTGGCTAAAGGTGGCAACAACAGGGTTAGCTGGGACCTGTCTCACACACACTCACACACACAAATAACAAAAACTAAATTGCACTTATACAGCGCCTCTCACGTCGGGGAGGACATCCCAAACCTGAACAGTCAGGTCAGGACCCAAGCTGTGTGGGGGGGGGGGGGAGGGTCAGGGGTAGGGGAGAAGGGGAAGGAGAGTGGGAGGAGGGGGGGGAGAGTTAGTAGGGGTTTGAAGAGGAAGGTGTTGAGACCGGCCTTGGAAAGGGAGGGAAAGCGAGGGGGAGGGGGCTGTGGGATGGAGTTCCACAGTGTGGGAGCAGAGAGGCTGAGAGCCCGGGCCCCCGATGGTTGGGGGGTTAGGGGGGGGGTGGACGCGGAGCAGCTGAGGCTGCTGAACGGAGGGGACGGGGGAGGCTGGTAGGGAGACAGTAGGTCAGAGAGATAGGCGGGGGCCAGGCCGTGAATGACAGATTGGAAATAGTTTCTAAAAGAAGCAGAGAGAGATGAATCATAGAATCATAGAATCATAGAATTTTACGGCACAAAAGGAGGCCATTCGGCCCATCTAGTCTGTGCCGGCTCTTTGAAAAGAGCGATTCAATCCCACTGCCTGCCCCGCTCCCCATAGCCTAATAGACCTGTTCTCCCTAAATAAAGATCTAATTCCCTTTTTAAAAGTTGTTATCGAATCAGCCTCCACCACCTTTTCAGCAATGCATTCCAGATTCCAACAACTCGCTGAGTGAAAACATTTCTCCTCAGCTCCCCTCTACTTCGCCTTGAACTATTTTAAATCTGTGACGAGTCACAGATTCACCCCTCATGATCTTATAAACCTCTATTAGGTCTCCCCTCAATCTTCTCTGCTCCAGAGAGAATAACCTAGCTTATCTAGCCTCTCCTCATAGCTGAAGTCCCTCAATCCTGGCACCATCCTAGTAAATCTTCGTTGTACCCTTTCCCAATGCCTTCACATCCTTTCTGTAGTGTGGTGACCAGAATTGAACACAGTATTCCAGCTGAGGCCTCACCAAAGTCCTATAGAGGTTAGTCAGCACTTCCTAACTTTTGTACTCTATACCCCTATTTATAAAGCCTAGTATCCCGTATGCCTTCTTAACAGCCTTTGTCTACCTGTCCTGCCACCTTCAACGAGTCACTAACACAAATCCCCAGGTCTCTCAAGAGCAATGTTTTCACTCAGCGGGTTGTTGGAATAACAACAACAACTTTATATATTTATATAGCGCCCTCCACGCCGGACAGCGTCTCAGAGCGCTTCACAATCTGGAATCTGGAATCATTGCCTGAAAAGGTGGTGGAGGCCGATTTGATAACAACTTTTAAAAGAGAGGTGGACATTCATTTGGGGAGGACGGGTTTGCGAGGTTATTGGGAGGGAGCTGAGGAGTGGGATTAAATTGCTCTTTTTAAAGGCACAGACTCAATGGACCGAATGGCCTCCTTTTATGCCGTAAGATTCTATGATTCTATGAATGGCCTTGAAAGTGAGGACGAGGATCTTGAATTGATCCTCTGGGTGACGGGAGCCAGTGGGGACGGGCGAGGGGGGGAGTGATGTGGTCGTGAAGCCTGGGTACGGGAGAGAACACGAGCTGCAGAGTTGTGAATGATCTGCAGCCTGTGAAGGGAGGAGCTGGGGAGGCCGACGAGGAGAGAGTTCCCGTAGTGGAGCCTGGAAGTGATAAAGGCCTGAGGGACGAGGGTTTTGGCGGCGTGGGGGGTGAGGTAGTGGCGGAGGTCTGGCAATATTGCGGAGGTGGTGGAAGGCTGTTCGAGTAGTGAATGGTTTATGAGGAAAGAGTGGACCTGGGACGGCAACCACTCTTTCGAGGACCTTGGAAAGGAAGGGGAGACACACAAACACCCAGCCCTGCTCAGATGATATTGGTCACGTCTGGACGAGGCTGGGGTGGGGGAGGGGAGTTGGGGTGGGGGGGAGGGGGAGTTGGGGTGGTGGGGGAGGGGAGTTGGGGTGGGGGGGAGGGGAGTTGGGGTGGGGGGGGGGGAGGGGAGTTGGGGGTGGGGGGGGGAGGGGGGAGTTGGGGTGGGGGGGAGGGGAGTTGGGGGTGGGGAGGGGAGGGGAGTTGGGGTGGGGGGGGAGGGGAGTTGGGTGGGGGGGAGGGGAGTTGGGGGGGGGGGGGGGAGGGGGGAGTTGGGGTGGGGGAGGGGAGTTGGGGTGGGGGGGAGGGGAGTTGGGGTGGGGGGGAGGGGAGTTGGGGTGGGGGGGGAGGGGGAGTTGGGGGGTGGGGGAGGGGAGTTGGGGGTGGGGGGGGAGGGGAGTTGGGGGGTGGGGGGGGAGGGGAGTTGGGGGTGGGGGGGGAGGGGAGTTGGTGGGGTGGGGGGAGGGGGAGTTGGGGTGGGGGGAGGGGAGTTGGGGTGGGGGGGGAGGGGAGTTGGAGTGGGGGGGGAGGGGAGGGGGAGTTGGGGGTGGGGGGGGGAGGGTAGCTGGAAAGCCCACCTACCTGATGGCCATCAACTATGATATCCACAAGGATGGAGTCTGTGACCCCCTTTCCTTGCTGGAGATAAACTAGGGCTTTGCCTCCGAGCTGAGCACGAGCACTGAGCTAGAACAACAACAACAACCTTATCAACAGCAATACAAATCTTATCAACAAAAGGGTTGGGGGTGTTGGGGTTGTGGGGGTTGTGTTGGTGGAGGGGCTGGTGTGGCTGTGGTTGGGGGGTTTGGGGTGGGTGGGGGTTGGGGGGTTGGGGGGCTGGCGGTTCTGGTGGCTGGAGTTGGTGGGTTTGAAGGTTGGGGGTTGGGGTTGGGGAGTTTGGGGTTGTTGGGGTGGGACGGGGTTGGGGGGGGTTGAGGGGTCTGGGGGTTGGGGGAGCTAGGGTTGGGGGGTGGTGATTTGGGGGGTTGGAGGGGATTGGGGTTTGGGGGGGCTGGGGTTGGGGGGGGCTGGGGTTGGGGGGGCTGGGGTTGGGGGGGCTGGGGTTGGGGATTTGGGGGGGTTGGGGTTGGGGAGATTGGGGTTGATTGGGGAGTTATTAGTGGAGGGACTGGTGGTTGGGTGGGGATTTGGGGCTGGTGGAGGGTGAGGGGGTGGAGGGGGGGGTAGATAGTGACTGACCTCAGGACAGGCTTCTCCAAGCGTCACTGTTCCAGACTGATAAAAAACCTTCACATCCACCCTTCGCCGAGCTTCTTGTGTTGTGAGAGAGAGTGAGACAGTGTGAGAGTGAGACAGTGAGACAGTGAGAGTGTGAGATAGTGAGACAGTGAGAGAGAGTGAGACAAGAGAGAGTGAGAGATAGTGAGAGAGAGTGAGATAGTGAGAGAGTGAGACAGTGAGATGCTCATGATCACCTCTCCTCCACCTTCAACTCTCTCGTCCCCCTTAAATCCAGGACTATCTCCAAACCCACCCGCTCCCCCTGGTACAACTCTCATCTCCACACCTCAAATCCCAAACCCGGGCTGCTCGAGTACAAGTGGCAGAAACCCGGCCTCATGGTTCACCACAAACTGTGGCTCGAGCAACTCCACAGATTACCACCGTTCCTTGTGTCAAACAAAAACAGCCACTGTTCCAACATCATCCTGGAGGCAAATAACAACCCCCAAAGTCCTCTTTCCACCACCCCCTCAGGCCTCCTCAAGCTTCACTTCAAATGCCAAGTGCGAGGAGGTCATGGACTTCTTGTCCAAAATTCTGAATATCCGCCAGGCAGCGTCATCCTCCAGCCTCTCGTCACAAGATCCTCGTCCTCACCTTCAAGGCCTTACACGGCCTTGCCCCGCCCTATTTAACCGATCTACTCTCCCCCTACAAGCCCACCCGGACCCTCCGTTCAGCAGGACTTGGCCTGCTCCAAGCCCCCCGCCCGAACCGCCCCACCATCGGAGGCCGGGCCTTCAGTTTCTCCGCTCCCACCCTGTGGAATTCCATCCCCCAATCCCTCCGTCTCGTTTCTTCCCTTTCCTCTTTCAAGGCTGGTTTGAAGACTTTCCTCTTCGACTGTGCCTTTTGTTCCACCCCAAATTTTTCGACCTCCCCAACGTGTTTCACCCCTTCCCATACACTCCCCTCCCAGCTCAGGTCACACGCCTCCTGTGCAGCGCCTTGGGACGTCCTCCCCACGTGAAAGGCGCTTTATAAGTTTGAGTTGTTGTTATGTGAGGGTGTGTGTGACGGGGCGGGGGTGATGGGTGGGTGTGTGAGGGGGTGTGTGTGAGGAAGGTGTGTATGAGGGGGAGTGTGAGGGTTGTGTGTGAGGGGGTGTGTGTGAGGGGTGTATGAGGGTGTGTGTGTGTGGGGGGGGTGTGGGGGTGTGAGTGTGAGGGGGTGTGGGGGTGTGAGTGTGAGGGTGTGTGGGGGGGGGGTGTGAGGAGGTGTGAAGGGGTGTGAGGTGGGTACCTGTGGGGGTAGGGAAGCTGCTGGACTGTGTGTGAAGGGGTGTGAGTGGGTGGGTGATGGGGGCGGGGGTGGGGGCGGGGGGTGAGGGAGTGTGGTGGGGTGTGTGAGGGGGTGTATGTGGGTGAGGTGGTGTGGGGGGGTGTGTGTGAGGGGGGGGGTGTGGGGGTGGGGGTAAGGGTGTGTGTGAGGGAGTGTGTATGAGGGAGGTGTGTATGAGGGTAGTGTGAGGGTTGTGTGTGAGGGGGGGTATGGGGGGTGTGAGGGGGTGTGGGGGTGTACCTGTGGGGATAGGGAGGTTGCTGGGTGGTGTGTGGTTAGTCACTGGCTGCTGGTCAGTTACAGGGTGAGGCTGAAGGTCACCATCAACACCAACAGCTGCCTGCGGAGACAGAGGGGAGAGACAGAGGGGGGTGGGTAGGTGGTTGCGAGGGGGGTGGGTTGGGGGACTCGGGGAAAGTGGGGTTGGGGGGTGGATTGAGGGGTGCAAGGGGGATGTGTTGGGGTGGGTTGGGGGGTGGGTTGGGGGGTGCGAGGGGGGTGGGTTGGGGGGTGGGTTGTGGGGTGGGTTGGGGGATGTGTAGGGGTGGGTTGGGGGGTGGGTTTGGGTGGGTTGGGGGATGTGTTGGGGTGGGTTGGGGGGTGGGTTGGGGGGTGCGAGGGGGGTGGGTTGGGGGGTGGGTTGTGGGGTGGGTTGGGGGGTGGGTTGGGGGATGTGTAGGGGTGGGTTGGGGGGTGGGTTTGGGTGGGTTGGGGGATGTGTTGGGGTGGGTTGGGGGATGTGTTGGGGGGTGGGTTGGGGGGTGGGTTGGGGGATGTGTTGGGGGGTGGGTTGGGGGGTGGGTTGGGGGATGTGTTGGGGGGTGGGTTGGGGGGTGGGTTGGGGGATGTGTTGCGGGGGTGGGTTGGGGGGTGCGAGGGGGGTGGGTTGGGGGGCGGGTTGGGGGATGTGTTGGGGTGGGTTGGGGGGTGGGTTGGGCGGTGGGATGGGGGGGTGGGTTGGGTTGGGGGTGGGTTGGTTGGTGGGTTGGGGGTGCGAAGGGATGGGTAGGGGCGTGCGATGGGGGTGGGTTGGAGGCTGTGGGGAGGGTGGGCTTCGAGGGGGTGGGGTGGAAATTGGGAGGGGGTTGTGGGGGAAGTTGGGAGGGTGTGAGGGGGGAAGTTGGGAGGGGGTGGGGGGAGAGGTTGGGAGGGCGTGGGGGGCAAGTTGGGAGGGGGTGGGGGGGAAGTTGGAAGGGGGTGGGGGGGAAGTTGGGAGGGGGTGAGGGGGGAAGTTGGGAGGGCTTGGGGGGGAAGTTGGGAGGGGGTGGGGGGGAAGTTGGGAGGGGGTGGGGGGATGTGGGGAAGCGGGTGGGTATGTTGAGAGGGGGTGGGGAGGGAAGAGAGGGGGTGAGGAAGTTGGGAGGGGTTGGGAGGGGGGTGGTGGGGGGCTATGGTCTCTGTGTTGCCCCCCCACTCCCTCAGTACCTCTGTCCTGAGGTTGGATGTCTCCTCCGAGCACTCGACCTCCTCCCGCATCTGATAGGCCTTGACAGCCTCCTTCAGAAGGTCATCAGCGTACAGCACACGCGTGTTGTGGGCTGCCAGCCATCATCATCATCATCACACTCACACTGTAGCTCACACTCACACTGTATCCCACACACACTGTAGCTCACACTCACACTGTATCCCACACACACTGTAGCTCACACTCACACTGTATCCCACACACACTGCAGCTCACACTCACACTGTAGCTCACACTCACACTGTCGGTCACACTCACACTGTAGCTCACGCTCACACTGTAGCCCACACACACTGTAGCTCACACTCACACTGTAGCCCACACACACTGTAGCTCACACTCACACTGTAGCTCACACTCACACTGTATCCCACACACACTGTAGCTCACACTCACAATGTAGCTCACGCTCACAGTATGTAGCTCACACTCACACTGTAGCTCACACACACTAGCTCACGCTCACACTAGCTCACACTCACACTAGCTCACGCTCACACTGTAGCTCACACTCACACTATAGCTCACGCTCACACTGTAGCTCACACTCACACTAGCTCACGCTCACACTGTAGCTCACACCATGTAGCTCACACTCACACTGCAGCTCACACTCACGCTATAGCTCACGCTCACACTGTAGCTCACTCTCACACCGTGTAGCTCACACTCACACTTTAGCTCACACTCACACCGTGTAGCTCACACTCACACTGTAGCTCACACTCACACCTTGTAGCTCACACTCACAATGTAGCTCACTCTCACACTGTAACTCACATTCACACTGTAGCTCACACTCACACTGTAGCTCACACTTACACTGTATCCCACACACACTGTAGCTCACATTCACACTGTAGCTCACGCTCACACCATGTAGCTCACACTCACACTAGCTCACACTCAGACTGTAGCTCACACTCACACTGTAGCTCACACTCACACTAGCTCATGCTCACACTGTAGCTCACACTCACACTATATCCCACACATACTGTAGCTCACATTCATACTGTAGCTCACACTCACCGTGTAGCTCACGCTCACACTGTAGCTCACACTCACACTATGTATCCCACACACTCACACTGTAGCTCACACTCACAATGTAGCTCACATACTGTAGCTCACACTCACACTGTAGCTCACACTCACACTGTAGCTCACACTCACACCTTGTAGCTCACATTCACAACATGTAGCTCACATTCATACTGTAGCTCACACTCACACTGTAGCGCACACTCACACTGCAGCTCACACTCACACTGTAGCTCATGCTAACACCATGTAACTCACACTCACACTAGCTCACACTAGCTCACACTCACACCTTGTAGCTCACACTCACACTGTAGCTCACATTCACACTGTAGCTCACACTCACACTAGCTCACACTCACACCATGTAGCTCACACTCACACTGTAGCTCACACTCACACTGTAGCTCACAATCACACTCTAGCTCACATTCACACTGTAGCTCACACTCACACTAGCTCACGCTCACACTGTAGCTCACACCATGTAGCTCACACTCACACTGTAGCTCACACTCACACTAGCTCACGCTCACACCATGTAGCTCACACTCACACTAGCTCACGCTCACACTAGCTCACACTCACACTGCAGCTCACACTCACACTGTAGCTCACGCTCACACTGTAGCTCACTCTCACACCATGTAGCTCACACTCACACTGTAGCCCACACTCACACTGTGTAGCTCACACTCACACTGTAGCTCACACTCACACCTTGTAGCTCACACTCACAATGTAGCTCACTCTCACACTGTAACTCACATTCACACTGTAGCTCACACTCACACTGTAGCTCACACTCACACTGTATCCCACACACACTGTAGCTCACATTCACACTGTAGCTCACGCTCACACCATGTAGCTCACACTCACACTAGCTCACACTCAGACTGTAGCTCACACTCACACTAGCTCACGCTCACACTATGTATCCCACACACTCACACTGTAGCTCACACTCACAATGTAGCTCACATTCATACTGTAGCTCACACTCACACTGTAGCTCACACTCACACTGTAGCTCACACTCACACCTTGTAGCTCACATTCACACCATGTAGCTCACATTCATACTGTAGCTCACACTCACACTGTAGCGCACACTCACACTGTAGCTCACACTCACACTGTAGCTCATGCTAACACCATGTAACTCACACTCACACTAGCTCACACTCACACCTTGTAGCTCACACTCACACTGTAGCTCACATTCACACTGTAGCTCACACTCACACTAGCTCACACTCACACCTTGTAGCTCACACTCACAATGTAGCTCACATTCATACTGTAGCTCACACTCACACTGTATCCCACACTCACACTGTAGCTCATGCTCACACCATGTAGCTCACACTCACACTGTAGCTCACACTCACACTGTAGCTCACACCATGTAGCTCACACTCACACTGTAGCTCACACTCACACTGTATCCCACACTCACACTGTAGCTCACGCTCACACCATGTAGCTCACACTCACACTGTAGCTCACGCTCACACCATGTAGCTCACACTCACACTGTAGCTCACACTCACACTAGCTCACACACACTGTAGCTCACTCACACTGTAGCTCACACTCACACTGAATCCCACACACACTGTAGCTCACACTCACAATGTAGCTCACACTCACACTGTAGCTCACGCTCACACTATATCCCACACATACTGTAGCTCACATTCATACTGTAGCTCACACTAACACTGTAGCTCACACTCACACTGTAGCTCACTCTCACACCATGTAGCTCACACTCACACTGTAGCTCACACTCACACTGTAGCTCACTCTCACACTGTAGCTCACTCTCACACCATGTAGCTCACACTCACACCGTGTAGCTCACACACACACTGTAGCTCACTCTCACACTGTAGCTCACACTCACACTGTAGCTCACTCTCACACCATGTAGCTCACACTCACACTAGCTCACACTCACACTGTAGCTCACACACACACTGTAACTCACGTTCACACTGTAAGTCACACTCATTGTGTAGCTCACACTCACTGTGTAGCTCACACTTACACTGTAGCTCACACTCACACTAGCTCACGCTCACACTGTAGCTCACACTCACACTATGTATCCCACACTCACACTGTAGCTCACACTCACACTGTAGCTCACGCTCACACCATGTAGCTCACACTCACACTAGCTCACACTCACACCATGTAGCTCACACTCACACTAGCTCACACTCACACCATAGCTCACACTCACACTGTAGCTCACACTCACACTGTAGCTCACACCATGTAGCTCACACTCACACTGAATCCCACACACACTGTAGCTCACATTCATACTGTAGCTCACATTCATACCGTAGCTCACACTCACACTATAGCTCACACCACACTGTAGCTCACTCTCACACCAGGTAGCTCACACTCACACTATAGCTCACACTCACACTGTAGCTCACACTCACACCTTGTAGCTCACACTCACACTGTAACTCACATTCACACAGTAAGTCACATTCACACTAAGTCACACTCACATCATGTAGCTCACACTCACCGTGTAGCTCACACTTCACACCGTGTAGCTCACACTCACACTAGCTCACGCTCACACTGTAGCTCACATTCACACTGTAGCTCACATTCACACTGTAGCTCACTCTCACACTGTAGCTCACACTCACACTGTAGCTCACACTCACACTGTAGCTCACATTCACACTGTATCCCACACATACTGTAGCTCACACTCACACTGTATCCCACACATACTGTAGCTCACACTCACACTGTAGCTCACACTCACACTGTAGCTCACTCTCACACCATGTAGCTCACTCTCACACTATAGCTCACACTCACACTGTAGCTCACACTCACACTGTAGCTCACTCTCACACCATGTAGCTCACACTCATACTGTAGCTCACTCTCACACCATGTAGCTCACTCTCACACTGTAGCTCACTCACACTGTAGCTCACACTCACACTGTAGCTCACACTCACACTGTAACTCACATTCACACTGTAAGTCACACTCACATTGTGTAGCGCACACTCACCGTGTAGCTCACACTTACACTGTAGCTCACACTCACACTAGCTCACGCTCATACTCTAGCTCACACTCACACTAGCCCACGCTCACACTGTAGCTCACACTCACACTATGTATCCCACACGCACACTGTAGCTCACATTCACACTAGCTCACACTCACACTGTAGCTCGCACTCACACCATGTAGCTCACACTCACACTATGTATCCCACACTCACACTGTAGCTCACGCTCACACCATGTAGCTCACACTCACACTAGCTCACTCTCACACCATGTAGCTCACACTCACACTGTAGCCCACACTCACACCGTGTAGCTCACACTCACACTGTAGCTCACACTCACACCTTGTAGCTCACACTCACAATGTAGCTCACTCTCACACTGTAACTCACATTCACACTAGCTCACACTCACACTGTAGCTCACACTCACACTGTATCCCACACACACTGTAGCTCACATTCACACTGTAGCTCACGCTCACACCATGTAGCTCACACTCACACTAGCTCACGCTCACACTGTAGCTCACACTCACACCATGTAGCTCACACTCACACTAGCTCACGCTCACACTGTAGCTCACACTCACACTATATCCCACACATACTGTAGCTCACATTCATACTATAGCTCACACTCACCATGTAGCTCACGCTCACACTGTAGCTCACACTCACACTATGTATCCCACACACTCACACTGTAGCTCACACTCACAATGTAGCTCACATTCATACTGTAGCTCACACTCACACTGTAGCTCACACTCACACTGTAGCTCACACTCACACCTTGTAGCTCACATTCACACCATGTAGCTCACATTCATACTGTAGCTCACACTCACACTGTAGCGCACACTCACACTGTAGCTCACACTCACACTGTAGCTCATGCTAACACCATGTAACTCACACTCTCACTGTAGCTCACACTAGCTCACACTCACACCTTGAAGCTCACACTCACCATGTAGCTCACACTCACACTGTAGCTCACACTCACACTAGCTCACACTCACACCTTGTAGCTCACACTCACAATGTAGCTCACATTCATACTGTAGCTCACACTCACACTGTATCCCACACTCACACTGTAGCTCATGCTCACACCATGTAGCTCACACTCACACTGTAGCTCACACTCACACTGTAGCTCACACACACACTGTAGCTCACACACACACTGTAGCTCACACTCACACTGTATCCCACACTCACACTGTAGCTCACGCTCACACCATGTAGCTCACACTCACACTGTAGCTCACACTCACACTAGCTCACACACACTGTAGCTCACTCACACTGTAGCTCACACTCACACTGAATCCCACACACACTGTAGCTCACACTCACACTGTAGCTCACACTCACACTGTAGCTCACTCTCACACCATGTAGCTCACACTCACACTGTAGCTCACACTCACACTGTAGCTCACTCTCACACTGTAGCTCACTCTCACACCATGTAGCTCACACTCACACCGTGTAGCTCACACACACACTGTAGCTCACTCTCACACTGTAGCTCACACTCACACTGTAGCTCACTCTCACACCATGTAGCTCACACTCACACTAGCTCACACTCACACGGTAGCTCACACACACACTGTAACTCACGTTCACACTGTAAGTCACACTCACATTGTGTAGCTCACACTCACTGTGTAGCTCACACTTACACTGTAGCTCACACTCACACTAGCTCACGCTCACACTGTAGCTCACACTCACACTAGCTCACGCTCACACTGTAGCTCACACTCACACTATGTATCCCACACTCACACTGTAGCTCACACTCACACTGTAGCTCACGCTCACACCATGTAGCTCACACTCACACTAGCTCACACTCACACCATGTAGCTCACACTCACACTAGCTCACACTCACACCATAGCTCACACTCACACTGTAGCTCACACTCACACTGTAGCTCACACCATGTAGCTCACACTCACACTGAATCCCACACACACTGTAGCTCACATTCATACTGTAGCTCACATTCATACCGTAGCTCACACTCACACTATAGCTCACACCACACTGTAGCTCACTCTCACACCATGTAGCTCACACTCACACTATAGCTCACACTCACACTGTAGCTCACACTCACACCTTGTAGCTCACACTCACACTGTAACTCACATTCACACAGTAAGTCACATTCACACTAAGTCACACTCACATCATGTAGCTCACACTCACCGTGTAGCTCACACTTACACTGTGTAGCTCACACTTACACTATGTATCCCACACTCACACTGTAGCTCAAACACACACTGTAGCTCACAATCACACTGTAGATCACACTCACACTGTAGCTCACGCTTCACACCGTGTAGCTCACACTCACACTAGCTCACGCTCACACTGTAGCTCACGCTCACACTGTAGCTCACATTCACACTGTAGCTCACATTCACACTGTAGCTCACTCTCACACTGTAGCTCACACTCACACTGTAGCTCACTCTCACACTGTAGCTCACACTCACACTGTAGCTCACTCTCACACTGTAGCTCACACTCACACTGTAGCTCACTCTCACACTGTAGCTCACACTCACACTGTAGCTCACACTCACACTGTAGCTCACATTCACACTGTATCCCACACATACTGTAGCTCACACACACTGTAGCTCACACTCACACTGTAGCTCACTCTCACACCATGTAGCTCACTCTCACACTATAGCTCACACTCACACTGTAGCTCACACTCACACTGTAGCTCACTCTCACACCATGTAGCTCACACTCACACTGTAGCTCACTCTCACACCATGTAGCTCACTCTCACACTGTAGCTCACTCACACTGTAGCTCACACTCACACTGTAGCTCACACTCACACTGTAACTCACATTCACACTATAAGTCACACTCACATTGTGTAGCGCACACTCACCGTGTAGCTCACACTTACACTGTAGCTCACACTCACACTAGCTCACGCTCATACTCTAGCTCACACTCACACTAGCTCACGCTCACACTGTAGCTCACACTCACACTATGTATCCCACACGCACACTGTAGCTCACATTCACACTAGCTCACACTCACACTGTAGCTCACACTCACACCATGTAGCTCACACTCACACTATGTATCCCACACTCACACTGTAGCTCACGCTCACACCATGTAGCTCACACTCACACTAGCTCACGCTCACACCATGTAGCTCACACTCACACTGTAGCTCACACTCACACTGGAGCTCACACTGTAGCTCACACTCACACTGTAGCTCACACTCACACTGTAGCTCACACCATGTAGCTCACACTCACACTGAATCCCACACACACTGTAGCTCACACTCACACTGTAGCTCACACTCACACTATAGCTCACACTCACACTGTAGCTCACTCTCACACCATGTAGCTCACACTCACACTGTAGCTCACACTCACACCTTGTAGCTCACACTCACACCTTGTAGCTCACACTCATACTGTAGCTCACTCTCACACCATGTAGCTCACTCTCACACTGTAGCTCACTCACACTGTAGCTCACACTCACACTGTAGCTCACACTCACACTGTAACTCACATTCACACTGTAAGTCACACTCACATTGTGTAGCGCACACTCACCGTGTAGCTCACACTTACACTGTAGCTCACACTCACACTAGCTCACGCTCATACTCTAGCTCACACTCACACTAGCCCACGCTCACACTGTAGCTCACACTCACACTATGTATCCCACACGCACACTGTAGCTCACATTCACACTAGCTCACACTCACACTGTAGCTCGCACTCACACCATGTAGCTCACACTCACACTATGTATCCCACACTCACACTGTAGCTCACGCTCACACCATGTAGCTCACACTCACACTAGCTCACTCTCACACCATGTAGCTCACACTCACACTGTAGCCCACACTCACACCGTGTAGCTCACACTCACACTGTAGCTCACACTCACACCTTGTAGCTCACACTCACAATGTAGCTCACTCTCACACTGTAACTCACATTCACACTGTAGCTCACACTCACACTGTAGCTCACACTCACACTGTATCCCACACACACTGTAGCTCACATTCACACTGTAGCTCACGCTCACACCATGTAGCTCACACTCACACTAGCTCACGCTCACACTGTAGCTCACACTCACACCATGTAGCTCACACTCACACTAGCTCACGCTCACACTGTAGCTCACACTCACACTATATCCCACACATACTGTAGCTCACATTCATACTATAGCTCACACTCACCATGTAGCTCACGCTCACACTGTAGCTCACACTCACACTATGTATCCCACACACTCACACTGTAGCTCACACTCACAATGTAGCTCACATTCATACTGTAGCTCACACTCACACTGTAGCTCACACTCACACTGTAGCTCACACTCACACCTTGTAGCTCACATTCACACCATGTAGCTCACATTCATACTGTAGCTCACACTCACACTGTAGCGCACACTCACACTGTAGCTCACACTCACACTGTAGCTCATGCTAACACCATGTAACTCACACTCTCACTGTAGCTCACACTAGCTCACACTCACACCTTGAAGCTCACACTCACCATGTAGCTCACACTCACACTGTAGCTCACACTCACACTAGCTCACACTCACACCTTGTAGCTCACACTCACAATGTAGCTCACATTCATACTGTAGCTCACACTCACACTGTATCCCACACTCACACTGTAGCTCATGCTCACACCATGTAGCTCACACTCACACTGTAGCTCACACTCACACTGTAGCTCACACACACACTGTAGCTCACACACACACTGTAGCTCACACTCACACTGTATCCCACACTCACACTGTAGCTCACGCTCACACCATGTAGCTCACACTCACACTGTAGCTCACACTCACACTAGCTCACACACACTGTAGCTCACTCACACTGTAGCTCACACTCACACTGAATCCCACACACACTGTAGCTCACACTCACACTGTAGCTCACACTCACACTGTAGCTCACTCTCACACCATGTAGCTCACACTCACACTGTAGCTCACACTCACACTGTAGCTCACTCTCACACTGTAGCTCACTCTCACACCATGTAGCTCACACTCACACCGTGTAGCTCACACACACACTGTAGCTCACTCTCACACTGTAGCTCACACTCACACTGTAGCTCACTCTCACACCATGTAGCTCACACTCACACTAGCTCACACTCACACGGTAGCTCACACACACACTGTAACTCACGTTCACACTGTAAGTCACACTCACATTGTGTAGCTCACACTCACTGTGTAGCTCACACTTACACTGTAGCTCACACTCACACTAGCTCACGCTCACACTGTAGCTCACACTCACACTAGCTCACGCTCACACTGTAGCTCACACTCACACTATGTATCCCACACTCACACTGTAGCTCACACTCACACTGTAGCTCACGCTCACACCATGTAGCTCACACTCACACTAGCTCACACTCACACCATGTAGCTCACACTCACACTAGCTCACACTCACACCATAGCTCACACTCACACTGTAGCTCACACTCACACTGTAGCTCACACCATGTAGCTCACACTCACACTGAATCCCACACACACTGTAGCTCACATTCATACTGTAGCTCACATTCATACCGTAGCTCACACTCACACTATAGCTCACACCACACTGTAGCTCACTCTCACACCATGTAGCTCACACTCACACTATAGCTCACACTCACACTGTAGCTCACACTCACACCTTGTAGCTCACACTCACACTGTAACTCACATTCACACAGTAAGTCACATTCACACTAAGTCACACTCACATCATGTAGCTCACACTCACCGTGTAGCTCACACTTACACTGTGTAGCTCACACTTACACTATGTATCCCACACTCACACTGTAGCTCAAACACACACTGTAGCTCACAATCACACTGTAGATCACACTCACACTGTAGCTCACGCTTCACACCGTGTAGCTCACACTCACACTAGCTCACGCTCACACTGTAGCTCACGCTCACACTGTAGCTCACATTCACACTGTAGCTCACATTCACACTGTAGCTCACTCTCACACTGTAGCTCACACTCACACTGTAGCTCACTCTCACACTGTAGCTCACACTCACACTGTAGCTCACTCTCACACTGTAGCTCACACTCACACTGTAGCTCACACTCACACTGTAGCTCACATTCACACTGTATCCCACACATACTGTAGCTCACACTCACACTGTATCCCACACATACTGTAGCTCACACACACTGTAGCTCACACTCACACTGTAGCTCACTCTCACACCATGTAGCTCACTCTCACACTATAGCTCACACTCACACTGTAGCTCACACTCACACTGTAGCTCACTCTCACACCATGTAGCTCACACTCACACTGTAGCTCACTCTCACACCATGTAGCTCACTCTCACACTGTAGCTCACTCACACTGTAGCTCACACTCACACTGTAGCTCACACTCACACTGTAACTCACATTCACACTATAAGTCACACTCACATTGTGTAGCGCACACTCACCGTGTAGCTCACACTTACACTGTAGCTCACACTCACACTAGCTCACGCTCATACTCTAGCTCACACTCACACTAGCTCACGCTCACACTGTAGCTCACACTCACACTATGTATCCCACACGCACACTGTAGCTCACATTCACACTAGCTCACACTCACACTGTAGCTCACACTCACACCATGTAGCTCACACTCACACTATGTATCCCACACTCACACTGTAGCTCACGCTCACACCATGTAGCTCACACTCACACTAGCTCACGCTCACACCATGTAGCTCACACTCACACTGTAGCTCACACTCACACTGGAGCTCACACTGTAGCTCACACTCACACTGTAGCTCACACTCACACTGTAGCTCACACCATGTAGCTCACACTCACACTGAATCCCACACACACTGTAGCTCACACTCACACTGTAGCTCACACTCACACTATAGCTCACACTCACACTGTAGCTCACTCTCACACCATGTAGCTCACACTCACACTGTAGCTCACACTCACACCTTGTAGCTCACACTCACACCTTGTAGCTCACACTCATACTGTAACTCACATTCACACTGTAAGTCACACTCACATCATGTAGCTCACACTCACCATGTAGCTTACACTTACACTGTGTAGCTCACACTTACACTGTAGCTCACACTCACACTAGCTCATGCTCACACTGTAGCTCACACTCACACTATGTATCCCACACTCGCACTGTAGCTCACACTCACACTGTAGCTCACACTCACACTATGTATCCCACACTCACACTGTAGCTCACACTCACACTGTAGCTCACACTCACACTGTAGCTCATATTCACACTGTAGCTCACGCTCACACCATGTAGCTCACACTCACTGTAGCTCACACACACTGTAGCTCACACTCACACTGTAGCTCACACTCACACTGTAGCTCACTCACACTGTAGCTCATATTCACACTGTAGCTCACACTCACACTGTAGCTCACACTCACACTATGTATCCCACACTCACACTGTAGCTCACACTCACACTGTAGCTCATATTCACACTGTAGCTCACACTCACACTAGCTCACACTCACACTGTAGCTCACACTCACACTGTAGCTCACACTCACACTATGTATCCCACACTCACACTGTAGCTCACACTCACACTGTAGCTCACACTCAAACTGTAGCTCCCCCCCACACTCACCACACCTCCCCACACACTGCCCCCCCCACACTACATCCCCCACACACTGCCCCCCCCCCACACACCACCCCTCCCCACACACTGCCCCCCACACACTGCCCCCCCCACACACCACACCCCCCACATACACACTGCCCCCCACACATCACCACACCTCCCCACACACTGCCCCCCCACACATCATCACACCTCCCCACACACTGCCCCCCACACACTGCCCCCCCCACACACCACACCCCCCACATACACACTGCTCCCCACACATCACCACACCTCCCCACACACTGCCCCCCCCACACACCACACCCCCCACATACACACTGCTCCCCACACATCACCACACCTCCCCACACACTGTCCCCCCACACTTCACCACACCTCCCCACACACTGCCCCCCCCACACACCACACCCCCCACATACACACTGCCCCCCACACATCACCACACCTCCCCACACACACCTCCCCACACTGCCCCCCCCACACACACCACACCCCCCACACACACACTGCCCCCCCCACACACACCACACACACCCACACACACAGTGCCCCCCACACACACACACAGCCCACCCACCAACCCCTACCTTCAGTGAGGTACTGGCTGCTTTGGCTCTTGCCGGAGTAGAGCTTGCCCAGGATACAGGCCTTGATGGGGAAGGGAGGGAAGGCAGGGGGGGGGCTGAGGGGCTTGGGGGGGTGGGTGAGGTCCCACACACGCTGCACCACATGCCCTAGGATATTGTTGTTGGGGGGCGGCCCCTCTACCCCCCCATCCTCAGGGGGCTCCCAATCCCCCATCATCATCTGTCATTACAGCAAAATAATATAATATAATATCAAACAACAGTAACATAACAACGTCAGATTATTATATATAACAATGTAACTACACAGCACTATAATAATATAATAACAGCAATGTAACTATATTATAATACACTATAAATAGTTATATGAGGACAATTACATACAATAAGGATATAATATAAATTATATTTGTTTGAGAGGACATCCCAGATCGCTGCTTAGTGATTTGGACCTGAGCTGGGGAGGGTGGGGTGGGGAGGGTGGGGTGGGGAGGGTGAAGATGGGAGGGGTAGATGGGCAAAGGATGGGGGTTGTGGGTGGGGGTAGGATGGTGGGAAGGGTAGGGTAGGCGGGTGAGGAGGGTAGGGGAGGGTACAACAACAACTGTGATGTACACAGCGCCCTCCACCCCATGCCGGTGTCTCAGAGCTTCCCAATAGCGGGTCCCGGGGCCCAGCCAGGGGCAGGGGGGTCACAGGTGACCAGAGGTCAAAGGGAAAGGTCTTCAGCTGTGACCTGACACTGGGAAGAGAGAGGGGGGGGCGAGGGGAAGGGAGTGAGGGAGGGAGTTCCAGAGCCTCGGGGGGTAGTGGCTGAAGGCACGGCCGCCGAGGGTGGAGCGGAGGATTCGGGGGGACATGGAGGAGGCCAGACCCGGAGGAGGGAAGGCAGCGGGAGCTGGTTTGGGGGGAGAGGAGATCAGAGAGGGGGGGGGGGGGGGGGGGAGAGGAGATCAGAGAGGTGGGGGGGGGGGAGAGGAGATCAGAGAGGTGGGGGGGGGGGGGGAGAGGAGATCAGAGAGGGGGGGGGGGGGGGGGGGGCAGAGGAGTGGAGGGATTTGAAGACAAGGGTGAGGATCTTGAAGTGGATCCTCTCAGGGACAGGGAGCCAGTGAAGTCTGGCAAGGACTGGGGTAATGGGGGAGCGGAGTTTGGTGCGGGTGAGAATGCGGGCGGCAGAGTTCTGGATTAGCTGGACTCTGTGGATTGTGGTGGAGGGGAGACCGGAGAGGAGGGCGTTGCAATAGTCCAGCCGAGAGGTGACAAAGGCCTGGACCAGGGTTTCAATGGCTTTTGAGGTGAGGTATTGCCGGAGGTGGTAGAAGGCGGTGCTGGTGAGGGACCGGATGTGGGGGAGGAAGGACAGTCGGGGGTGGAACCTGACGCCAAGGTTGCGCACAGGTTGGGAGAGTTTTAGGGGCCAGGCCGGGAAGGTGGAGGAGGTGAGAGCCGTGTGAATGGAGACGTTGACGAGAGCCAAGGAGTATGGCCTCCGTCTTGTCCACATTCAGCTGCAGGAAGTTCGCGCTCATCCAGCCCCTGATGTGTGACAGGCAGCTGACAGAACATCAGGGGACTGGGGGTCACAGAGTGAAGTGGAAAGATAGAGTTGGGTGTCATCCGCGTACATGTGGAAGTGTGCCCCATGTCTGTGGATGACATCCCCAAGAGGGAGCGTGTAGATGAGGAAGAGGAGGGGGCCAAGGATGGATCCCTGGGGTACCCCACAGGTAACTGGGTGAGAGCTGGAGGACAAGCCATTGTGGAGATGTGCTGCTGGCGGTTTGTGAGGTAGGGACTCGAACCAGGCGAGTGCGGTCCCACTGAGGTGGATGACAGAGGACAGGGGGTGGGGGAGGACGGTCTGGTCGACTGTGACGAACGCAGCTGACAGGTCCAGGAGGATAAGGAGGCAGAGGGAGCCCTGGTCACAGATAGAGAGGACGTCGTTAGTGACTTTCACAAGCGCAGTCTCTGTACTGTGGGCTGGGGGGAAACCGGACTGGAGGGGTTCGAAGAGGGAGTGGGAGGAGAGGTGGGCGCGGAGTTGGTTTGCAACAACACGTTCCAGGGCTTTTGAGAGGAAGGGCAGGTTAGAAGGGTAAGGGTAGGATGGTGGGGAGGGTGGAGGGTGGGGAGGGTAGGGATAGGCGGATGAAGGATGGGGGTTGTGGGTGGGGGTAGGAGGGTGACTGAAGTTCTGATTGAAGAGGAGAATGTTGTGATGGAGACAAGGGAGGGTGTGAAGGGAAGGGACTGTGAAGTGGATGGAGTTCCAAAGAGGCTGGTGGTGGTGTGGAGCTGGTGGGACGGAGGGGTGTGGGGGGTTGTGGAGCTGGCCAGAGCTGCTCGGTTACCTTGTAATCCAGGTAGTCCTGCTGGTCCAGCAGGGGGTGGCTTTCTGTTGGGATGAGACGCTGGGAATCAGCGAGGCCAGACTCGTCCTCACTCACTCTCTCCTCAAACAGGGATTCCCCATGGTAAAACAACTCCTTCCACTCTCTCATCAACTGCACAGGGATCAGACTGAGAGACAGAGAGGGACAGTGAGTGAGAGAGACACTGAGAGACGCTGAGAGACAGTGAGAGACAGAGTGACAGTGAGAGACAGAGAGTGATAGTGAGAGAGAGACACTGAGAAACAGAGAGACAGAGAATGGCAGTGTGAGAGAGACAGAGAGAGACACTGAGAAACAGAGAGGGACAGTGAGAGACATAGAGAGACAGTGTGTGACAGTGATTGACAGAGAGTGACAATGAGAGCCAGTGAGAGACAGAGATAGTGAGGGAGAGACACTGAGAAACAGAGAGGGACAGTGAGAGACATAGAGAGACAGAGAGAGACAGTGAGGGATTATTGTCAGGAGTGTGGATTCAGGCAATTTGCTCAAGGCTTCACTCTGCCTGGAATTGAGCCCAGGTCTCTGGCTTGCAAGGTGAGTGCTCTAACCACTGAGCTACAGGACTCCACAAAGGGCAAGATACTCAACTGGAAGACTGGGTTAACAAAAACCCCACATACTGCAGAGGCTGCAAATCCAAAACGATACAGAAATGTCTGGGAAACACTCAGTAGGTCAGGCAGCATCTATGGAGAGAGGAAACGTTCTGACCAGTTCTGTTGAAGGGTCATGGACCCAAATCATTGACTGTCTTTTCCTTTCTCCATCGATGCTGCCTGACCTGCTGAGTGTTCGCAGACATTAGTTGTGTTGTGGAAGTGGGTTAATTTCAGTGAATTAAAAAGGGAGCTAGCCAAGGTGGCCTGGAGAGATTGGCAGGTAAACAGGTAATGAGCAGTGGGAAGCCTTCAAGGAGGAGATAATAACAATCCTTGCATTTCATATAGCGTGTTTGATGTCTTCCAGACTGTGTCTCGAAGCGCTTCACAGAACCTGACTGTAAAGTGAATTGACTGTACATACGTGGGTGAAATGTGGCAGCTAATTGTGCAATACACCCCCACAAAACAGAGCAGCCAGACCTCCCTGGCTGACAAAGGAAATTGGGATTCAAGTAAAACAGAAAAGGGAGTTTACGACAAATGTCAAGCCCAAAATACAGAATACAATCAAACAGAATATAGGAAGTGCAAGTAAGAGGCAAAGAGACTGTGTGAGAAGATTAGAGGGTAACATGACAGGGAACCCTCGGGTATTTTACAGGCAGATCAAGAATAAAAGTTTAGTGACAGGTGGGGTGGGGCCAATGAGGAAACCTTATTGTGGAGGCAGAGGGCATGGCTGATGTACTGATTGAGTACTTTGCCTCTGTCTTCACAAGAGAAGAGGATGCAGCCAATGCTACAGTATTGGAGGAGAGGGTAGAGGAAATATATTGCATTTGATATATAGCGCTTTCCACATCTTATCAACGTCCCAAAGCGCTTCACAGAATATACTGTAAAGTGAATTGACTGTAGGATTAGTATAAACACAGAGGAAGTACTAAAAAGGTTGATGACGCTCAAGGTAGATAAGTCACCTGGTCTGGATGGGAGGCCTCCTAGGTTACTGAGGGAAGTACAGGAGCAAATAGCAGGGACTCTGGCCACAATCTCTCAATCTTCCTTGGACACAGGGTTGGTGCCAGAGGACTGGAGGGTTGCTAATGTTACTCCCCTGTGCACAAAGGGGCAGAAGGACAAACCTGGGAACTACAGGCCAGTCAGTCTAACGTCAGCTGGAGACTGTGCTCAGTTCTGGGTTTCACACTTTAGGGGATGTCAAGGCATTGGAGAGGGTACAGAGGAGACTTCCCCAGATGGTACCAGGAATGAGGGACTTCAGTTATCAGGAGAGGCTGGAGAGAAGCTAGGATTATTCTCCTTGGAGCAGAGAAGGTTAAGAGGAGACTTAATAGAGGTTTTCAATAATTATCAGGGGATTTGATAGGGTGAACAAGGAGACACTATTCCCACTGGCGAGTGGGTGGGTAACCCGAGGACAGGGATTTAAAATAGTTGTTAAAAGAAACAGAGGAGAGGTGAGGAGACATGTTTTCACGCAGTGAGTTGTTGGGGTCTGGACATTGCCTGGAAGGATGGAAACCGATTCAATAACAACTTTTAAGAGAGAAGCAGATAGTTATTTGGGGAGGACAGGTTTGCAGGGCTGTGGGGGGAGAGAGAGAGTGGGGAGAGAGAGAGAGAGAGAGAGCGGGAGAGTGGGATTGATTTGGACAACTCTTCAAAGAGCCTGCACAGACACGATGAGATGAATGGCCTCCTTCTGTGCTGTATAATTCTATGGTTCTATGAGAGGGGCAGAGAGAGAGAGAGAGAGAGACAGAGTGAGGGATATACAGAGAGAGTGAGAAGGACAGAGGGAGCGAGAGTGAGAGAAAGAGTGAGATGGAGAAGGAGATACAGAGAGAGAGAGAGAGAAAGTGAGAGAGAAGAGGGACAGAGAGTGAGAGGCAGAGATAGACTGAGAGAAAGCGAGAGACGGGCAGAGGACAGAGGAAGAGGTGGAGTGAGAGACAGAATGTGAAAGAGACTGTGAGAGAGACAGAGTGAGTGAGTGTCAGAGTGAAATAGCTACAGAAAGTGAGCGAAACTGTGAGAGCGGCAGAGAATTGTGAGAGCGATAGAGTATGAGAGGGTAAGAGTGTGAGAGAGAAACAGAGTGTAAGAGAGACAGTGTGTGTGCAGTGGCTGTGTGGGTGTGTGTGTGTGTGAGCATGTATGTGGGAGGGGTGTGTGTGGGGGGGGGACAGTGTGTGTGGGGGGGCAGTGTGTGTGTGTGCGGGGGTCTATGTGTGTGGGGGGGCAGTGTGTGTGTGGGGGGGGTCTGTGTGTGTGGGAGGGCAGTGTGTGTGTGGGGGGGCAGTGTGTGTAGGGGGGGTCTGTGTGTGTGGGGGGGCAGTGTGTGTGTGGGGGCAGTGTGTGTGGAGGGGTGGTCTGTGTGTGTGGGAGGGCAGTGTGTGTGTGGGGGAGCAGTGTGTGTAGGGGGGGGGTCTGTGTGTGTGGGAGGGCAGTGTGTGTGTGGGGGGGCAGTGTGTGTGGGGGGGCAGTGTGTGTGTGGGGGAGCAGTGTGTGTGGGGGGGCAGTGTGTGTGGGGGGGCAGTGTGTGTGTGCAGGGAGCAGTGTGTGTGCGGGGAGCAGTGTGTGTGGGGGGCAGCAGTGTGTGTGTGCGGGGGGCAGTGTGTGTGGGGGGGCTGTGTGTGTGTGGGGGCAGTGTGTGTGTGCGGGGAGCAGTGTGTGTGTGCGGGGGGCAGTGTGTGTGGGGGCAGTGTGTGTGAGGGGGCTGTGTGTGCAGGGGGTTTGTGTGTGGGGGGCAGTGTGTGTGGGGGGGCTGTGTGTGGGGGGGGGCTGTGTGTGTGGGGGGCGCAGTGTGTGTGTGGGGGGTCTGTGTGTGTGGGGGGTGCAGTGTGTGTGTGGGGAGTGCTGTGTGTGTATGCAGGGGGTCAGTGTGTGTGGTGGGGGCTGTGTGTGTGTGCAGGGGGTCAGTGTGTGTGTGGGGGGACAGTGTATGTGTGGGGGGGGGCTGTGTGTGTGGGGGGGGCAGTGTGTGTGGGGGGGCAGTGTGTGTGGGGGGGGGCTGTGTGTGTGTGTGGGGGGCACTGTGTGCGGGGGGCAGTGTGTGTGTGGGGGGGGCTGTGTGTGTGTGGGAGGGTGCTGTGTGTGTGTGTGGGGGTGGCTGTGTGTTTGTGTGCAGGGGGTCAGTGTGTGTGTGGGGGGGCTGTGTGTGTGTGCAAGGGGCAGTGTGTGTGGGCTGTGTGTGTGGAGGGGCTGTGTGTGTGCGGGGGGGGGGCAGTGTGTGTGTGGGGGGGGCTCTGTGTGTGGGGAGGCAGTGTGTGTGTGTGGGGGCTGTGTGTGTGTGTGTGGGGGGGGGGTCAGTGTGTGTGTGTGTGTGTGAGGGCTGTGTGTGTGTGAGTGTGTGAGAGAGTGTGTGTGTGTGAGTGTGAGAGTGTTGGAGGAGGAGCTGTACTTGAGTGTGAGTTCCCTGTACTGTGAGGGGCTGTGTGTGTGTGTGTGTGAGGGCTGTGTGTGTGAGAGGGCTGTGTGTGTGTGTGAGGGCTGTGTGTGTGAGGGCTGTGTGTGTGAGGGCTGTGTGTGTGTGAGTGTGTGAGAGAGTGTGTGAGTGTGAGTGTTGGAGGAGGAGCTGTACTTGAGTGTGAGTTCCCTGTACTGTGAGGGGCTGTGTGTGTGTGTGTGTGAGGGCTGTGTGTGTGAGTGTGTGAGAGTGTGTGTGAGTGTGTGTGTGAGTGTTGGAGGAGGAGCTGTACTTGAGTGTGAGTTCCCTGTACTGTGAGGGGCTGTGTGTGTGTGTGTGTGAGGGCTGTGTGTGTGAGTGTGTGAGAGAGTGTGTGAGTGTGAGTGTGAGTGTTGGAGGAGGAGCTGTACTTGAGTGTGAGTTCCCTGTACTGTGAGGGGCTGTGTGTGTGTGTGTGTGAGGGCTGTGTGTGTGAGTGTGTGAGAGAGTGTGTGAGTGTGAGTGTGAGTGTTGGAGGAGGAGCTGTACTTGAGTGTGAGTTCCCTGTACTGAGTGATGAGGAAGGTGAGGTTGAGTAAGTCAGTGAGCAGTTGCTGACACTGCCTGTAGTGTTTGCTGTAGGTATCTGTGGCATGTTTGGCCAGTAAGTCCTGGTGTTGGTCCCACTGCCTGCGTCTCTCCTCCTCCAACTCCACCTCCTCCATCCTCATCAGCCGCTGCCGAGAGAGAGAGACACACAGTCAGTCAGTCTGTCTCTCAGTGTGTGCATGTGTGTGTGGGGGGGCTGTGTGTGTATGTGGGAGGGGGGGGCTGTGTGTGTGTGTGGGGGGGGGCTGTGTGTGTGGGGGGGGTCTGTGTGTGCGGGGGGCTGTGTGTGTGCGGGGGGCTGTGTGTGTGTGGGGGGGCTGTGTGTGTGTGGGGGGTCTGTGTGTGCGGGGGGGCTGTGTTTGTGTGTGTGAGCACTGTGTGTGTGAGTGTGTGAGTGTGAGCGCTGTGTGAATGTGTGTGTGAGTGTGAGTGGCTCACAGCCTCCTTCTCCATGGCGTGCTGGTACTCCTGGAGTCTCCTCTGCTCACACTGTTGCTCGTGGTCTCTGTGTGTGTGTGTGTGTGAGCGCTGTGTGTGTGAGTGTGTGTGAGTGTGAGTGAGTGTGAGTGTGTGAGCGCTGTGAGTGTGAGTGGGTGAGTGTGAGTGTGTGTGAGTGTGAGTGTGAGTGGCTCACAGCCTCCTTCTCCATGGCGTGCTGGTAGTCCTGGAGTCTCCTCTGCTCACACTGTTGCTCGAGGTCGTGTTGCGCTGTGTGTGTGAGTGTGTGAGTGTGAGGGCTGTGTGTGAGCGCTGTGTGTGTGAGTGTGTGAGCGCTGTGAGTGTGAGTGTGTGTGTGAGTGTGGCTCACAGCCTCCTTCTCCATGGCGTGCTGGTACTCCTGGAGTCTCCTCTGCTCACACTGTTGCTCGAGGTCGTGTTGCGCTGTGTGTGTGAGTGTGTGAGTGTGAGCGCTGTGAGTGTGAGCGCTGTGAGTGTGAGGGCTGTGTGTGTGAGTGAGTGTGAGTGGCTCACAGCCTCCTTCTCCATGGCGTGCTGGTACTCCTGGAGTCTCCTCTGCTCACACTGTTGCTCGAGGTCGTGTTGCGCTGTGTGTGTGAGTGTGTGAGTGTGAGCGCTGTGAGTGTGAGCGCTGTGAGTGTGAGGGCTGTGTGTGTGAGTGAGTGTGAGTGGCTCACAGCCTCCTTCTCCATGGCGTGCTGGTACTCCTGGAGTCTCCTCTGCTCACACTGTTGCTCGTGGTTGTGTTGCGCTGTGTGTGTGTGTGAGCGCTGTGTGTGTGAGTGTGTGAGTGTGTGAGTGTGAGTGAGTGTGAGTGGCTCACAGCCTCCTTCTCCATGGCGTGCTGGTACTCCTGGAGTCTCCTCTGCTCACACTGTTGCTCGAGGTCTCTGCGGTTGCTGATGATGACAGACTTCTCGTGTCGGCCGTGCATCAGCTGCACTGCCAGCCTCCGCTCCTGGACAGACTGTCTCATCAGCCGGGTCACCAACTGCTCCTCCCTGAACACCTCCTGCCACGGGGAGTGTGCCACAGGGGAGAGAGAGAGAGAGGGAGGGAGAGAGTGAGTGAGTGAGTGAGTGAGTGAGTGAGTGAGTGAGTGAGTGAGTGAGTTCGCTCGCTCGCTCGCTCGTTCGTTCGCTCGTTCATTCGCTCGTTCGTTCGCTCGTTCGTTCGTTCGTTCGCTCGTTCGTTCGTTCGTTCGTTCGCTCGTTCGTTCGTTCGCGAGTTCGTTCGCGAGTTCGTTCGTTCGTTCGCGAGTTCGTTCGTTCGTTCGTTCGTTCGTTCGTTCGTTCGCGAGTGAGTGAGTGAGTGAGTGAGTGAGTGAGTGAGTGAGTTCGTTCGTTCGTTCGTTCGTTCGCGAGTGAGTGAGTGAGTGAGTGAGTGAGTGAGTGAGTGAGTGAGTGAGTGAGTGAGCTACCTCCTGAGTGTGGTGAGCGTGTAGTTGTGCCACGAGCACGCGTCTCCTGCGTTTCTCTCTCTGACTCCGAGCTTGACTGTCCTCCTGGAGTCTCCTGTGGATGCGCTGTGTGTAACGCAGGCCCTCCTCGTCCACCACCATCATCGTCACACTGCGTGGGGCCTGCAGCCTGTAACACACACAGTCACACACACACACACTCACACGCAGTCACATACACAGTCACATACACACACTCACATAGTCACACACAGTCACACACTCAGACACGCTCACATACAGTCACACACATACAGTCACACACAGTCACACACATACAGTCACACATATACAGTCTCTCACACACACACACAGTCACACATACACACACAGTCTCTCTCTCACACACACACACACAGATAGTCTCACACACACACCTGTCAGTCCCTCTCTCGGTGCTTGTTGGCCCAAGTTTCTTTAGGATTTTCTCAAACTCCTCGATTTCCTTCATAACAACCTGAGAAACCATAGAGCACAATCATCCACTCACACTCACACTCACACTCACACTCACTCACACTCACACTCACACTCACTCACACTCACACTCACACTCACTCACACTCACTCAGCCCTCACACTCACACTCACTCACTCACACTCACTCACACTCACTCACACTCACACACACTCACTGAGCCCTCACACTCACACTCACTCAAACTCACACTCACCCTCACACTCACTCACACTCACTCACACTCACTCACACTCACTGAGCCCTCACACTCACCCTCACACTAACACTCAACCTCACCCTCACACTCACCCTCACACTCACTCACACTCACCCTCACACTCACTGAGCCCTCACCCTCACACTAACACTCAACCTCACACTCACCCTCACCCTCACACTGTGTACCCTCACACTGTGTACCCCCACACTGTGTACCCTCACCCTCACACTGTGTACCCTCACCCCCACACTGTGTACCCTCACACTGTGTACCCTCACCCTGTGTACCCTCACCCTGTGTACCCTCACCCCCACACTGTGTACCCTCACCCTCACACTGTGTACCCTCACACTGTGTACCCTCACCCTCACACTGTGTACCCTCACCCTGTGTACCCTCACCCTGTGTACCCTCACACTGTGTACCCTCACCCTGTGTACCCTCACACTGTGTACCCTCACACTGTGTACCCCCACACTGTGTACCCTCACCCTGTGTACCCTCACACTGTGTACCCTCACCCTCACACTGTGTACCCTCACACTGTGTACCCTCACACTGTGTACCCTCACACTGTGTACCCTCACACTGTGTACCCTCACCCTCACCCTGTGTACCCTCACCCTCACACTGTGTACCCTCACACTGTGTACCCTCACCCTGTGTACCCTCACACTGTGTACCCTCACCCCCACACTGTGTACCCTCACACTGTGTACCCTCACACTGTGTACCCTCACCCTGTGTACCCTCACCCTGTGTACCCCCACACTGTGTACCCTCACACTGTGTACCCTCACACTGTGTACCCTCACCCTCACCCTGTGTACCCTCACCCTCACACTGTGTACCCTCACACTGTGTACCCTCACACTGTGTACCCTCACACTGTGTACCCTCACACTGTGTACCCTCACCCTCACCCTGTGTACCCTCACCCTCACACTGTGTACCCTCACCCTCACACTGTGTACCCTCACACTGTGTACCCTCACCCTCACCCTGTGTACCCTCACACTGTGTACCCTCACCCCCACACTGTGTACCCTCACACTGTGTACCCTCACCCTGTGTACCCTCACACTGTGTACCCTCACCCTCACCCTGTGTACCCTCACACTGTGTACCCTCACCCTGTGTACCCTCACCCTCACCCTCACACTGTGTACCCTCACCCTGTGTACCCTCACCCTCACCCTCACACTGTGTACCCTCACCCTGTGTACCCTCACACTGTGTACCCTCACCCTCACCCTGTGTACCCTCACACTGTGTACCCTCACCCTGTGTACCCTCACCCTCACCCTCACACTGTGTACCCTCACACTGTGTACCCTCACACTGTGTACCCTCACACTGTGTACCCTCACCCTGTGTACCCTCACCCTGTGTACCCTCACCCTCACACTGTGTACCCTCACACTGTGTACCCTCACCCCCACACTGTGTACCCTCACCCTGTGTACCCTCACACTGTGTACCCTCACCCCCACACTGTGTACCCTCACACTGTGTACCCTCACCCTCACACTGTGTACCCTCACACTGTGTACCCTCACCCCCACACTGTGTACCCTCACACTGTGTACCCTCACCCCCACACTGTGTACCCTCACACTGTGTACCCTCACCCCCACACTGTGTACCCTCACACTGTGTACCCTCACACTGTGTACCCTCACACTGTGTACCCCCACACTGTGTACCCTCACCCTCACACTGTGTACCCCCACACTGTGTACCCTCACACTGTGTACCCTCACCCCCACAATGTGTACCCTCACACTGTGTACCCTCACACTGTGTACCCTCACACTGTGTACCCTCACCCTCACACTGTGTACCCTCACCCCCACACTGTGTACCCTCACACTGTGTACCCTCACACTGTGTACCCTCACACTGTGTACCCTCACCCTGTGTACCCTCACACTGTGTACCCTCACCCTGTGTACCCCCACACTGTGTACCCTCACACTGTGTACCCTCACACTGTGTACCCTCACCCTGTGTACCCCCACACTGTGTACCCTCACACTGTGTACCCTCACCCTGTGTACCCCCACACTGTGTACCCTCACACTGTGTACCCTCACACTGTGTACCCCCACACTGTGTACCCTCACCCTGTGTACCCCCACACTGTGTACCCTCACACTGTGTACCCTCACACTGTGTACCCTCACACTGTGTACCCTCACCCTGTGTACCCTCACCCTCACCCTGTGTACCCTCACCCTCACCCTGTGTACCCTCACACTGTGTACCCTCACCCCCACACTGTGTACCCCCACACTGTGTACCCTCACCCTCACACTGTGTACCCTCACCCTGTGTACCCTCACCCTCACCCTGTGTACCCTCACCCTCACACTGTGTACCCTCACCCTGTGTACCCTCACACTGTGTACCCTCACCCTGTGTACCCTCACCCTGTGTACCCTCACCCTCACACTGTGTACCCTCACCCTGTGTACCCTCACCCTCACCCTGTGTACCCTCACACTGTGTACCCTCACCCTGTGTACCCTCACACTGTGTACCCTCACCCTGTGTACCCTCACCCTGTGTACCCTCACCCTGTGTACCCTCACCCTCACACTGTGTACCCTCACCCTCACCCTGTGTACCCTCACCCTGTGTACCCTCACACTGTGTACCCTCACACTGTGTACCCTCACCCTGTGTACCCTCACCCCCACACTGTGTACCCTCACCCTCACCCTGTGTACCCTCACACTGTGTACCCCCACACTGTGTACCCTCACACTGTGTACCCTCACACTGTGTACCCTCACCCTCACCCTGTGTACCCTCACACTGTGTACCCTCACCCTGTGTACCCTCACCCTGTGTACCCCCACACTGTGTACCCTCACCCTGTGTACCCCCACACTGTGTACCCTCACACTGTGTACCCTCACACTGTGTACCCTCACACTGTGTACCCTCACCCTCACCCTGTGTACCCTCACACTGTGTACCCTCACCCCCACACTGTGTACCCTCACACTGTGTACCCTCACCCTCACACTGTGTACCCTCACCCTGTGTACCCTCACCCCCACACTGTGTACCCTCACCCTGTGTACCCTCACCCTGTGTACCCTCACCCTGTGTACCCTCACCCCCACACTGTGTACCCTCACCCCCACACTGTGTACCCTCACACTGTGTACCCTCACCCTCACACTGTGTACCCTCACCCTGTGTACCCTCACCCCCACACTGTGTACCCTCACACTGTGTACCCTCACACTGTGTACCCTCACACTGTGTACCCTCACACTGTGTACCCTCACCCCCACACTGTGTACCCTCACACTGTGTACCCTCACCCTCACACTGTGTACCCTCACCCTCACCCTGTGTACCCTCACCCTCACACTGTGTACCCTCACCCTGTGTACCCTCACCCTGTGTACCCTCACACTGTGTACCCTCACCCTGTGTACCCTCACACTGTGTACCCTCACCCTGTGTACCCTCACACTGTGTACCCTCACACTGTGTACCCTCACACTGTGTACCCTCACACTGTGTACCCTCACACTGTGTACCCTCACACTGTGTACCCTCACCCTGTGTACCCTCACCCTGTGTACCCTCACACTGTGTACCCTCACCCTGTGTACCCTCACACTGTGTACCCTCACCCTGTGTACCCTCACACTGTGTACCCTCACACTGTGTACCCTCACACTGTGTACCCTCACACTGTGTACCCTCACCCTCACACTGTGTACCCTCACCCTGTGTACCCTCACACTGTGTACCCTCACACTGTGTACCCTCACACTGTGTACCCTCACCCTCACACTGTGTACCCTCACACTGTGTACCCTCACACTGTGTACCCTCACACTGTGTACCCTCACACTGTGTACCCTCACACTGTGTACCCTCACCCTCACACTGTGTACCCTCACCCTGTGTACCCTCACCCTGTGTACCCTCACCCTCACACTGTGTACCCTCACACTGTGTACCCTCACCCTGTGTACCCTCACACTGTGTACCCTCACCCTGTGTACCCTCACCCTGTGTACCCTCACCCTCACACTGTGTACCCTCACACTGTGTACCCTCACCCTCACACTGTGTACCCTCACACTGTGTACCCTCACACTATGTACCCTCACCCTGTGTACCCTCACACTGTGTACCCTCACACTGTGTACCCTCACACTGTGTACCCTCACACTGTGTACCCTCACACTGTGTACCCTCACCCTGTGTACCCTCACCCCCACACTGTGTACCCTCACACTGTGTACCCTCACCCCCACACTGTGTACCCTCACACTGTGTACCCTCACCCCCACACTGTGTACCCTCACACTGTGTACCCTCACCCCCACACTGTGTACCCTCACCCTCACACTGTGTACCCTCACCCTGTGTACCCTCACCCTGTGTACCCTCACCCTGTGTACCCTCACACTGTGTACCCTCACACTGTGTACCCCCACACTGTGTACCCTCACCCTCACCCTGTGTACCCTCACACTGTGTACCCTCACCCTGTGTACCCTCACCCCCACACTGTGTACCCTCACACTGTGTACCCTCACCCCCACACTGTGTACCCTCACACTGTGTACCCTCACCCCCACACTGTGTACCCTCACCCTCACACTGTGTACCCTCACCCTGTGTACCCTCACCCTGTGTACCCTCACCCTGTGTACCCTCACACTGTGTACCCTCACACTGTGTACCCCCACACTGTGTACCCTCACCCTCACACTGTGTACCCTCACCCTGTGTACCCTCACACTGTGTACCCTCACACTGTGTACCCTCACACTGTGTACCCTCACACTGTGTACCCTCACCCCCACACTGTGTACCCTCACACTGTGTACCCTCACACTGTGTACCCTCACCCTCACACTGTGTACCCTCACACTGTGTACCCTCACCCTCACACTGTGTACCCTCACCCTCACCCTGTGTACCCTCACCCCCACACTGTGTACCCTCACCCTGTGTACCCTCACACTGTGTACCCTCACACTGTGTACCCTCACACTGTGTACCCTCACCCTCACCCTGTGTACCCTCACCCTCACCCTGTGTACCCTCACCCTGTGTACCCTCACCCCCACACTGTGTACCCTCACACTGTGTACCCTCACCCTCACCCTGTGTACCCTCACACTGTGTACCCTCACCCTCACACTGTGTACCCTCACACTGTGTACCCTCACCCTCACACTGTGTACCCTCACACTGTGTACCCTCACCCTGTGTACCCTCACACTGTGTACCCTCACACTGTGTACCCTCACACTGTGTACCCTCACCCTCACACTGTGTACCCTCACACTGTGTACCCTCACACTGTGTACCCTCACCCTGTGTACCCTCACACTGTGTACCCTCATACTGTGTATCCTCACACTGTGTACCCTCACCCTGTGTACCCTCACACTGTGTATCCTCACACTGTGTACCCTCACCCTGTGTACCCTCATACTGTGTATCCTCACACTGTGTACCCTCACACTGTGTACCCTCACCCTGTGTACCCTCACCCTCACACTGTGTACCCTCACACTGTGTACCCTCACACTGTGTACCCCCACACTGTGTACCCCCACACTGTGTACCCTCACCCTGTGTACCCTCATACTGTGTACCCTCACCCTCACACTGTGTACCCTCACCCTCACACTGTGTACCCTCACACTGTGTACCCTCACACTGTGTACCCTCACCCTGTGTACCCTCACCCTCACACTGTGTACCCTCACACTGTGTACCCTCACACTGTGTACCCTCACACTGTGTACCCTCACACTGTGTACCCTCACCCTGTGTACCCTCACACTGTGTACCCTCACCCTCATACTGTGTACCCTCACCCTCACACTGTGTACCCTCACACTGTGTACCCTCACCCTGTGTACCCTCACACTGTGTACCCTCACCCTGTGTACCCTCACACTGTGTACCCTCACCCTCACACTGTGTACCCTCACACTGTGTACCCTCACCCTCACCCTCACTGAGCACAATCTCGACACCCCCACCTCCCCCAATTTCACAACACACCCTCCATTCTGTATACTCTCACTCACACCGCGTGTGTGCATGTGTGTCTGTGTGTGTCTGTTTGTGTGTATGTGTGTGTATGTGCCTGTGCATGTGTGCCTGTGTGTATGTTTGTGTGTGCCTGTGTGTATGTGTGTGTGTGTGTGCCTGTGTGTATGTGTGTCTGTATGTATGTGTGTGTGGGTGAATGTGTGTGTATGTGTGTGTCTGTATGCGTGTGTATATGTGTATGTGTGTGTGTGTGTGTGTGTTGGTACCTGGCTGTTTCGGAGCTGTTTCTGTTGTTTTTGCTGGATGGGATGGCTCAGTATTGGTTTTAAAACACGTCCCTTCTTCCCCGGGACCTTTGACAACACCTTTCCTGACCTGGCTTCAGACACTTGCATCTACAGCAAATCACAGCCAATCAGTCAGCACACCAACAGTGCGTCTGTATCATCATCATCATAATAATAATAATAATCCTGGCATTTGACACAGCGCTTTTCACATCTTCTAAACGTCTAAACGTCTCAAAGCGCTTCACAGAATACACTGTAAAGTGAAGTGACTGTATATTTGTGGGCGAAACGCGGCAGCCGATTGCGCACAGCAGCGTCCCCACAAACAGCCGTGGGTTGAAATGACCAATTTATTATTGTGGTATTTTTTGGCTTGGGTGTGTGTGTGTGTGTGTGAGTGTGGGTGTGGGTGGAGTAAGGAAACTTGCCCGAGGTTTGGCCCTGATCTGCCTGGATTTGAACACAGATCTCACGCTTGTAAAGCGAGCACTCTAACCCCTGAGCTACAGGAGCTCTGTCACAACAGCCACAACATTACAGGTGTAATAGCCCCTTTCACAACAAGAGGCCATCCCAAGGTGCTGGACTGGGAGGGTGGAGGGCGGCTGGGAGGGGGGTGGGGGTGGGGGTGGAAGGAAGGAAGTTGATCAAAAGCACAGTCAAAGAGGAGGCTCTTGAGATGTGTCTTGAAGGAGGCAGGCGAGGGGGGCGAGGCAAAGGGATTACGCAATGGAATTCCATGGGGTGGGGGCTGAAGTGGCTGGAGGTTCACCTGCCGATGGTGGGGGGCGAGGCTGGGGACGTGGAGCAGGCCGAAGCCCACTGAGCGGAGGGGGCGGGTAGGTCAAAGAGGTAGGGGGAGCGAGGCCATGGAGAGGCTTTAAAGGTGAGGACCAGGATCTTAAACTGTATCCTCTGTGTGATGGGGAGCCAGTGGAGTCGGGCGAGGTTGGGGGAGACAGGGTCAGGGAACCTGGTGTGGGAGAGGACCTGGGCTGCAGAGTTCTGGATGATCTGCAGCCTGTGGAGGGAGGAGTTGGTGAGGCCGACAAGCAGAGAGTTTACATAGTCAAGCCTGGATGTGATGAATGTGTGTATGAGGGCGTCTGTGGCCTGTGGTGTGAGACAGTGACGGAGACAGACAATGTTGTGGGGGTGAGGGAAGGGAGGGCAGGTCATGGTGAGGATGTGGGGGAGAAAGGATAGTTGAGGGTCAAACAAAACACCCAGGTTCCTGACTGGCTTGGTGATGGGAGGTGGGGGTGGGGAGGTGTGTGTGTCTATGGATGCTGATGCTGTCAGTGCCTGAGGCGCTGGCGGAAGCCAATCGGGAGCCCCAGTCTTGCTGACGTTCAGCTGTAGAAAGTTGTCCCTCATCCAGGACTTGATGTCTGTCACGACAGCAATGGTCCTGGAATTGAGGGTAGAGACAGAGAGATAGATTTGGGGGCATCCATGTCCTTTTGGGGCTTGGGTGTGGCTGGGACGGGGCGGGGTGTAGCTAGGACGGATCCCCCGTCTCCGGCAATACCTCACCTCAAAAGCCACTGAAACCCTGGTCCAGGCCTTTGTCACCTCTCGGCTGGACTATTGCAACGCCCTCCTCTCCGGTCTCCCCTCCACCACAATCCACAGAGTCCAGCTAATCCAGAACTCTGCCGCCCGCATTCTCACCCGCACCAAACTCCGCTCCCCCATTACCCCAGTCCTTGCCAGACTTCACTGGCTCCCTGTCCCTGAGAGGATCCACTTCAAGATCCTCACCCTTGTCTTCAAATCCCTCCACTCCTCTGCCCACCCCTACCTAGATGATGTCATCCACAGACACAGAGTTAGTTAACAGGTAACAGGGCTGTTATTCAACCACAGTCTGCATTTTGACACAGTGCACCCCAGGGTAGTATCAAAGATAGCTTGACAGTGGCGGAGCAGGATGCAGAGTTGCGGGGGAGGGATGTAGATGACGAGGAATGTTTTCAGGTGTGATCTGAAGATGGGGAGGGTAGGGGTAAAGCTGAGGGATAGAGAGAGAGAGAGTAATCCACAGGTTCGGGGAGTAGTGGCTGAAAGCGTGGCCATTGATTGAGGAACGAGTGCATGAGGGATCAGCAGGAGGTCAGAGCCAGCAGAGCAGAGACAGCAGGTTGTAAGCACAGGTCGGGGAGTTAGGACGGTGTCAGGGAATGAAGGGATTTGTAAGGTTTGTCTCACTCTCTCTCTCTCTCTCTCTCTCTCTCTCAATATCTCAGTTCCCAACATCTGTTCTCTGACAATGATTGGATTTTTCCACCTCCATCACATTGCCCTCCTCCATCTATACCTCACACCCACAGCAGCCAAAACCCTACTCCACACCTTCATCCCTTCCTGGCTGGACTTCTCCAATGCTCTCCTCTCTGCTCTCCCCAGCCCCACCATACACTAAGTATAAGGCTAATTCAGAATTTCACTGTTCGTATACTCACACAAACTAAACTCCATTCCCCCATCACCCCAGTCCTCGCCAGGCTCCATGGTGACAAGTGAGGTGGGATAGTGTGCTGTGGCCAGCCCTCAGTTTACCTGTTTGCTGCTGCCAATAGGGATCATGGCCTCCAACACCATCTTGGTTTTCTGGGCACTCTCCTGCCTGTGGATGGCAATGTAGAGTTGGTACAGGAGCCTGGTTGCTGCTCCAAACTGCATCTCCATCAGGGCCTTGGCCACATGGTTGTTAAAAGGAATCCCCAGCTTCGACAGGGTGGGTTCCAGTCGCTGGAAGTTATTCAGCTGTGACAAGGCATTCCTGAGAAAGAACGTGTAAGAGTATGAGAGTGAGTGTGTGAGTGTGTGAGAGAGACAGAGAGAGTGTATGAGGAAGGAGCCTGGAGATTTGGTGGTATATGGGGGCCTGTACACTAGGTGGATTTTAATGGAGGGAGAGGAGGGATGGTAGAGCATGAGGTGCTCAAAGGAAGTGGATATTTTTGAGTTCACTGCAGATAGATTTCCTGGTGGTGGGTGGCTGGATGGAGGAGAATGGATTAGCGAGGGTAGGGGGGCAGCTGGCTGGGGGGGCAGGCTGGGGGGGCTGGGTGAGGGGTTGGCTGGGGGACTGGGGGCGAGGCTGGCTGGGGGGTTGGTGGGGGTGCAGGGCTGGCTGCGGTGGATCTGGCTGGCAGGGTGGCAGTATGCGGGGGCCTGCATGGGGTTTCTGGCTGGGGAGGGGGCTGGTTGGGTGGGGTGTTGGCTGGTTGGAGGGGTGGTGTTGGCTGGCTGGGAACATAGCTATATGCGAGGGAGGTGGGGGAGCTGTATGGGGATGGGTGCTGAAGGGGGAGATTACCTGCTGTGTGAGAATTGGTCGAAATCATCCTGCAGGTGATGGATGGACAGGATCTCCCCAATTAGATATCCTGTGGAGAACTCGTGGGCAAACATCTCCGGGTCTGAGAGGATACACACATTCCATCACCTCCACCATCCGTGGCTGGACTTTCAGCCTCTCTGCCAACCCACAGGCCATTCTAATCGCTCCCTCCCCTGCCTCCTTCAAAGCCCATTTCAAAACCCTTATCTTCGACCGGACCTTTGGTGAGCCTCCTAACCCCAACCTTCTAACCCCACCCTCTCCTCCTACCACGCTCCCCTCCCCCCACCCTTCTAAACTCAGTCTCCCCTCCCACCACCTCTCCCAATCCCAACCTCCAGTTTGAGTCCAAATCCCAAACTATCCAGCAACTTGGGATGTCCTCCCAACATGTAAAGCTCGGGGTAAATGTACTTGTGCATTGTATTGTGTGTGTGCCCAATGTGTGAATGCCATTTGTTTGAAGTTATGTGTGAGTGTGTATGCCCTGTGTGTAAGTGTATGTACTTGGTGTGTTTGTACTTGTGTGTGTTTCAGACTAGAGTGTGTGTGTGTGTCCTGCATGTGTGTGTTTTGCGCAAGTGTGCTTTGCGCGTGCATATGTGAGTGTGTATGTGAATGCATGTGATTCTGTAGTGCGTGTGTGTGTGTGAGGAAGTGTGTCCTATTTGTGAGTGTGTGAGAGTGCGTGTGACTGTGTATTGCCTCATTCAAGACCCACCACAATACCCTCTTCACCCTCTACATGCTCCCCCTCGATGACATCATCCGCAGACATGACCCACTGACTGACTGACCCACTGACTGACTGACTAACCCACTGACTGACTGACCCACTGACTGACTGACTCACTGACTGACTGACTGACTGACCCACAGACTGACTGACCCACTGACTGACTGACTGACCCACTGACTGACTGACTGACCCACTGACTGACTGACCCACTGACTGACTGACTGACTGACTGACTGAACCACTGACTGACTGACTGACCCACTGACTGACTGACCCACTGACTGACTGACTGACCCACTGACTGACTGACCCACTGACTGACTGACTGGCTGACCCACTGACTGACTGACTGACCCACTGACTGACTGACTGACTGACCCACTGACTGACCCACTGACTGACTGACCCACTGACTGACTGACCCACTGACTGACTGACTGACCCACTGACTGACCCACTGGCTGACTGACCCACTGACTGACTGACTGACTGGCTGACTGACTGACCCACTGACTGACCCACTGACTGACCCACTGACTGACTGACCCACTGACTGACTGACTGACTGGCTGACTGACTGACCCACTGACTGACTGACTGGCTGACTGACTGACCCACTGACTGACTGACCCACTGACTGACTGACTGACTGACCCACTGACTGACTGACTGGCTGACTGACTGACCCACTGACTGACTGACCCACTGACCCACTGACTGACTGACTGACTGACTGGCTGACCCACTGACTGACTGACTGACTGACCCACTGACTGACTGACTGACTGACCCACTGACTGACCCACTGACTGACTGACTGACCCACTGACTGACCCACTGACTGACTGACTGGCTGACCCACTGACTGGCTGACTTACCCACTGACTGACTGACTGACTGACTGACCCACTGACCCACTGACTGACTGACCCACTGACTGACTGACCCACTGACTGACTGACTGACCCACTGACTGACTGACCCACTGACTGACTGACTGACTGACCCACTGACTGACTGACTGACCCACTGACTGACTGACCCACTGACTGACTGACTGACCCACTGACTGACTGACCCACTGACTGACTGACTGACCCACTGACTGACTGACCCACTGACTGACTGACCCACTGACTGACTGACCCACTGACTGACTGACCCACTGACTGACTGACCCACTGACTGACTGACCCACTGACTGACTGACCCACTGACTGACTGACCCACTGACTGACTGACCCACTGACTGACTGACTGACCCACTGACTGACTGACCCACTGACTGACTGACCCACTGACTGACTGACCCACTGACTGACTGACTGACCCACTGACTGACTGACCCACTGACTGACTGACCCACTGACTGACTGACCCACTGACTGACTGACCCACTGACTGACTGACCCACTGACTGACTGACCCACTGACTGACTGACCCACTGACTGACTGACTGACCCACTGACTGACTGACCCACTGACTGACTGACCCACTGACTGACTGACCCACTGACTGACTGACCCACTGACTGACTGACCCACTGACTGACTGACCCACTGACTGACTGACCCACTGACTGACTGACCCACTGACTGGCTGACTGACCCACTGACTGACTGACCCACTGACCCCCTGACTGACTGGCTGACCCACTGGCTGACTTACCCACAACCGTGGACAGCCCGAGTTCCTTGTTCAGCCATTTGAGCAGAATGTCCGTCATGTTTCCCTGCTCCTGCTGTTTATCCCGTTACCATGGAGCCGGGCAAACGTCAGCACGCCGCCCCGCAACGTCAGCACGCCGCCCCGCAACGTCGGCACGCAGTCCCGCAACGTCAGCACGCCGCCCCGCAACGTCAGCACGCAGTCCCGCAACGTCAGCACGCCGTCCCGCAACGTCAGCACGCCGTCCCGCAACGTCACGCCACGTGGAGTGGGTATGTGTGTGTGTGGTGGAAATTGGGTACAGACCTGTTGTCTGTGTGTGTGTGTGTGTGTGTGGGGGGGGTATAGACAACAACAACAACAACAACATGTACACAGCGCCCCCCCCCCTCCCTCCCCCTCCCTCCACCCCGGGCGGTGTCTCAGAGCTTCCCAATAGCGGATCCCGGGGCCCAGCCAGGGGCAGGGGGGACACAGGTGACCAAAGGTCAAAGAGAAAGGTCTTCAGCTGTGACCTGACACTGGGAAGAGAGGGGGGGGGGGCGAGGGGAAGGGAGTGAGGGAGGGAGTTCCAGAGCCTCGGGGGGTAGTGGCTGAAGGCACGGCCGCCGAGGGTGGAGCGGAGGATTCGGGGGGACATGGAGGAGGCCAGACCCAGAGGAGGGAAGGCAACGGGAGCTGGTTTGGGGGGAGAGGAGATCAGAGAGGTGGGGGGGGGGGGGGGGAGAGGAGATCAGAGAGGTGGGGGGGGGGGGGGGGGGCAGAGGAGTGGAGGGATTTGAAGACAAGGGGGAGGATCTTGAAGTGGATCCTCTCAGGGACAGGGAGCCAGTGAAGTCTGGCAAGGACTGGGGTAATGGGGGAGCGGAGTTTGGTGCGGGTGAGAATGCGGGCGGCAGAGTTCTGGATTAGCTGGACTCTGTGGATTGTGGTGGAGGGGAGACCGGAGAGGAGGGCGTTGCAATAGTCCAGCCGAGAGGTGACAAAGGCCTGGACCAGGGTTTCAGTGGCTTTTGAGGTGAGGTATTGCCGGAGGTGGTAGAAGGCGGTGCTGGTGAGGGACCGGATGTGGGGGAGGAAGGACAGTCGGGGGTCGAACCTGACGCCAAGGTTGCGCACAGGTTGGGAGAGTTTTAGGGGCCAGGCCGGGAAGGTGGAGGAGGTGAGAGCCGTGTGAATGGAGACGTTGACGAGAGCCAAGGAGTATGGCCTCCGTCTTGTCCACATTCAGCTGCAGGAAGTTCGCGCTCATCCAGCCCCTGATGTGTGACAGGCAGCTGACAGAACATCAGGGGACTGGGGGTCACAGAGTGAAGTGGAGAGATAGAGTTGGGTGTCATCCGCGTACATGTGGAAGTGTGCCCCATGTCTGTGGATGACATCCCCAAGAGGGAGCGTGTAGATGAGGAAGAGGAGGGGGCCAAGGATGGATCCCTGGGGTACCCCACAGGTAACTGGGTGAGAGCGGGAGGACAAGCCATTTGTGGAGATGTGCTGCTGGCGGTTTGTGAGGTAGGGACTCGAACCAGGCGAGTGCGGTCCCACTGAGGTGGGTGACGGAGGACAGGGGGTGGGGGAGGATGGTCTGATCGACTGTGACGAACGCAGCTGACAGGTCCAGGAGGATAAGGAGGCAGAGGGAGCCCTGGTCACAGATAGAGAGGACGTCGTTAGTGACTTTCACAAGCGCAGTCTCTGTACTGTGGGCTGGGGGGAAACCGGACTGGAGGGGTTCGAGTCAGATGTGGAGGTAGAGGTTTGTGAGAAGTTGGTCGGGAACATCACATTCCAGAGCTTTAGTGCGGAGGGGCAGGGAGACTGGGTGGGAGTGGCTGAGGTTGGAGAGATCCAGGGTAGGTTTTTTTTAAGGTGGGGGCTGCTGACGGTGGTTTTGAGGGGGAGTGTGACTGATCCTGAGGAGACTGACTGGTTAATGGTGTCTGCCGGGTACAAACAGCTTGTGTGTGTGTGTGTGTAGGTGAATTTAATAATTCCAGTCCACAACTAAGAATTCTCACAACTCAAGTGTAGAAGTAAATTTGTTCATTCTCAGCACACAGCCAGATATCCATCTTCTCCTGGCTCCCTCCATAACAACGTTTTATACACCTGCTTTTATCCCATTAGCTCTTTCTTAATTGCTATTAATTTCTTCATCACCCCTATCCTGAAAAAGCCTTTGCTGGACCCTTCCCTATTCTCCAGCTACCCACTCAGCAGGTTCTGCCCCATCTCCAACCTCCCATTCCTCTCCAAGGCCCTGGAAAGAGTCGTTGCTTTCCAGCTTTGCTCCTTCCTCTCCCGCCACTCCCTCCTCAAACCCCTTCAATCTGGCTTCTGTGCTGCCCACAGCATGGAGACAGCCTTGGTCAAAGTCTCCAATGACATTCTTAACATTTGTGACCAGGGCTCTCTCTGCCTCCTTGTCCTTCTCGATCTCTCCGCCGCCTTCGACACTGTCGACCATTCCATCCTCCTACAGTGCCTCTCCTCCCTCCTCAATCTCCACGGACCTGCCTTCGCCTGGTTCGATTCCTACCTCTCTCATCGCCTACACTTTGTCACCACCAACGATTTCTCTTCCAACCCCGCGCGTCACTAATGGCGTCTCCCAAGGCTCTGTCCTTGGCCCCGACTGTTCAACGTTTATATGCTCCCACTGGGTGACATCATCCGCAGACATGGGGGTAACTTCCATATGTATGTGTACGACACCCAACCCTATCTCTCTGCCTCTACCCTCGACTCCAGCCCTACCACTGTCCTGACAGACTGTCTGTCAGACATCAAGTCCTGGATGAGAGACAACTTTCTACAGTTGAATGTCAACAAGACCGAGGCCCTACTGATTGGCTCCCGCCAGCCCCTCCACACCTCAGGCACTGACAGCATCAACCTCCATGGCTGCTCACTCCACCCTCACCCTCACCTCACCCTCACCCTCACCTCACCCCCACCCTCACCTCACCCTCACCAAGCCAGTCAGGAAGCTGGGTGTCTTGTTCGATCCTCAACAGTCTTTCCTCCCCCACGTCCTCTCCCACTCCATGACACCTCCGCAACCTTGCCTGATTCCACCATCGCCTGACCTCCTATCCCCTTACCAACCCCCCCCCCCCCCTCCCTCCACTCAGCAGGCTCTGGCCTGTTCCACGTCCCGACCCACACCCTCCCCACCATTGGCGGGTGAGCCTTCAGTCACTCTGCCCCCAACCTCCATCCCACAGTCCCTCCGCCTCACCCCCTTCCTGGCCTCCTTCAAGCCTCCCCTCAAGACCCTCCTCTTCAATGGTCCCATCGGCAACTCCTAATCCCTCACTTCCCCCTCCCCCTCCCCCCCGTCCAAAGCTCGGGTCTGAAACACTGACTATCCAATGCCCTAGGACACCCTCCTGACGTGAAAGGCACTGTACAAATGTAATTTTGTTGTTGTTGTTAAACACATATCCAACATCTTCCCTTCTCCAGGCTTTTTTTCTATGTTATCTTCAGTCTATTATTGTTCTTTCAGACCTGGTTGTTTGGTTGTCTTCCTTCATCTGCCTCTTCTTTATATTGTTCTTTGTCTTCCTCCTCCACTCTTCTGTTCCCGATATTCCATGATGTTTTCTGTAATTTTACCTTCATCATCCTTTATCCAATATGACTTTGGATATGTATCTGCATTTCATATCTCCCCTTTTTGTGGAATCCTGTAGCTCAGTGGTTCCACATCATGGAAACTCGCCTCGTAATCAAGAGACCTGGGTTCGATTCCCAGCAATGGGCGAAACTTTTGGCAAGTTTACTTACTCCACTCACCTGATAATAATAACAAGAATAATCCTTGCATTTGATATAGCACTTTTCACATCTTATCGACGTCTCAAGCACTTCACAGAATATACTGTAAAGTGAAGTAACTGTATATTTGTGGGTGAAACGCGGCAGCCAATTGCGCGCAGCAGCGTCCCCACAAACAGCCGTGGGTTGAAATGACCAATTTTATTATTGTGTTTTTTTTGGGAGAGATTATTATTAGGTGTGTGTGTGTGTGTGTGGAGTAAGGAAACTTGCCCAAGGTTTAGCCCTGACCTGCCTGTTAGACACAGGTCTCACACTTGTAAGGCGAGCGCTCTAAGCACTGAGCTACAGGATCTCTTGTATTTGCTAATTAATACTACCTCTCTTGCATTCCTTTTGGCTTTGTCTATTCCCCAGTGTCCTTCATATATGTTCTTCAGCACTTTCTTCCTTAATTCTCATGGGATTATTGCTCTTTCTCCTCTGTATAAAATACCTATCTGCTGGTATATTTCCTGTCCTTTGTCCCAATATGGATGGACTTTTTCCCTAGGTTCTGAGGCCACCCATTTTTCAGCATCTTCTGAAGTATCCTACTTACTTCATCTGTTTTGTTTGCCTCTGATTTCCTTCTCCCGTCTCCCGCTTCTTTATCAATTTCCCACACTTGGAATTCTCTCTCCTCTCATCCTCCCGACGTGAAAGGCACTTTATCATTGTAATTGTGTTGTCCTCTTGACTCCCATCCTGGCTGGTGACTCAATTTAGCACATCTGCCATCTGTAGTGCCTTCCCCTGGCTTGCACTGTACTTTACATTATATATTTGTAATCTTACTGGTGTCCTCTGGAGCTTCGGAGGTGTTTTGTTAAGTCATTTTCTTAAAAAAATTATATTCTTACCTTGCCTTGCGTAGTGTCCATATCTCTAACACAAATCACACACCTTCCGAAATTTGCTTAGGGCTATCTTAATCTACATTTCTCATATTTGACGTTTAAAGTTGGTCTCTGTCTAGGCCTGCATACTTGTTGCAGCAACAACAAAATTACACTTATACAGACAGTTTATCTATTGATCGATCGATAAATAAATCACCACCCATCCATCTGTCCGTCCGTCCATCTCTCTATCTAATGTATCAACTCCGACACTACCTCACTCCCCTCCCGCTCTATGCTTCGCGACCACATCACTCCCCCTCCTCGCCCGTCTCCACTGGCTCCCGTCACCCAGAGGATCCAATTCAAGATCCTCGTCCTCACTTTCAAGGCCATTCACGGCCTGGCCCCGGCCTATCTCTCTGACCTACTGTCTCCCTACCAGCCTCCCCCGTCCCCTCCGTTCAGCAGCCTCAGGCCTGCTCCGCGTCCACCCCCCTAACCCCCCAACCATCGGGGGCCGGGCTCTCAGCCTCTCTGCTCCCACACTGTGGAACTCCATCCCGCAGCCCCTCCCCCTCGCTTCCTCCCTTTCCTCCTTCAAGGCCGGTCTCAACACCTTCCTCTTCGACCGCGCCTTCGGCTGCCCCACTAACTCTCCCCCCTCTCCCACTCTCCTTCTCCTTCCCCGACCCTACCCCCCTGCTCGCGTCCCAATGTGAAAGGCAACTCTATACTGTAAATGTATTTTGTTGTTGTATCTATCAATCTATTTATCTCCATATTTATTTCTGTGTTTTTCCCAATGTCTCTCATATGTACTTTTGACGTTGCTTCCAGACATTATTATTTCTAAGCCTTTTTTTAGCATTAATTTCTCCTGTTTTAGTAGCATCTCACCTCACCAACTACAGTAACTTAGCCAGGGTGGGATTCTGATGGGGCTTTGGTCCTGGAGGTGTGAGGCTAAGTGTTTGTGAGTGGAGGTGGCGGGTGGGCTAAGTGTTTATGTGTGTGTGGGTGTGTGGGTGGGGGTCAAGCAGGACCCTGTGATTCACAACATCCCAGACTTTGGTATATTCCTGGCTAGCCTCAGTGGGGGTCTCCAGAGCCACTCCCACCACACCAGAGGCCCCTCCCTCTACACCACACACACCAGAGGCCCCTCCCTCTACACCACACACACCAGAGGCCCCTCCCTCTACACCACACACACCAGAGGCCCCTCCCACCACAGCATCCACACTGAAGACCTCTCCCATAGTCCCTCTCGCAGTCCCACCCCTGCTACCCTTTACCAGTAGGGTGGGCATGTTGTTGGGGTCCAGGGTCTGTAACTGCACATACTCCATGGTGGAGCCCCGTGCTGGGGGCCTGGGGGCCAGTGAGGTGTTGTGGGCCCAGGGTGAGGGCTTGTCGCCCCTGGCAACCCATCCGAGACCCCTCCACATGGCACTGCCCCACCACCCTCGCAGGTCAGAAGCCAGTACCGGCCCAGGGGTTGGGTGAGGGGTGGGGGGGCTCTCACTGTGGGGGTGAGGGGTGGGGGGACTCACTCGGGAGTGGTGAGGGGCTGTTGGTCTCAGAGCTCGGCTCAGGGTGGGTTGCAGGGAGGTGCTGTTTTCTCTGGTGGGGCCTTCAGCATTGCTCTTGTTGACTGCCTGTTGGGAGGATTCCACGGTGAGTGGGGGGCTCGCCCTCTGTGTATCTATCATCTGCCGCCTGGTTGTGGTAGGGTCCTCGGGCAAACCCTGTCTCTCCTCGTCCACCTCCACCTCCACCAGCTCCATCTGCTCCTCGAGGGGCTGCTGGGGAAAGGCCTGAGCCCCCAACACCCGCAACAGCTCATCCACAGCCCCCATCTAGAGCCAACAACAATGGCTGTCAGTGTCTGTGTCAGCCTGGGCAGTGCTCTCGCTTCTCAGTTAGAAGATTAAGAGATAACACACACATACACACACACAAACCCGTCACCGTGATCAGCCGGGTGTCTTGACAGACACACACACCCGTCACCGTGGTTAAGAGTCTCCAAACCAAGCTGAGATTCAGGCTCTGCCACTGTTAAGGGATCTGAGATCCTACCCAGTGTGGAGGGCACAGGATGTTGAGGATTCCCCATATCCCACCTACACATGGTAATCCCAGAGGGATTGTTGGAATGGAAGAGCGAAGGCTTTGGGGGGGGGGGGGGTGGGCGTGGGTGGGAGCCAGAGTGTGTGTTGGGGTAACTGTGGTGTCCAACCAACTAAACGCATATCCATATACTTTGCCATTGATATCACTGCCTGGCCAAGCTTTCGCAATTCTTAAGTGAACCACCCTACCAATTAGGTCTTTGACTTGCAAGTTAACAAGCTGAGTATGAGGATTCCTTACCCTCAGTCATTGGTCTGCTCTTCCAGGTCAAGGTATGAGGTATCTCACAAATCGAGTTGGCTTTTTTGAGGAGGTCGCTAACATGGGTAAGAGTGTCTCTATGGATGCTGTGTATATGGACTTTCAGAAAGCATTTGGTTGGGAGGCAGGAAGGAGAAATAAAGGGTAGATAGATAAGGATAAAGGGAATATTCTCTGATTGTCAGGACATGACAAGTGGTGTCCCCCAGGGGGTCTGTACTGGGGACTTAGCTTTTCATTGACATATTGATGACTGGGTGAAGGAAGAACTGGCTGTGCAATAGATGAGAGTTTTTCCTGTTCAAGTATCTATCCTTTTGTATCCTACAAGGAACATAGAAATTAGGAACAGGAGTAGGCCATTCAACCCCTCAAGCCTGCCCTGCTATTCAATAAAATCATGACTGATCTTCTAATCTAACTCCATCTGCCCATTTTATCCCCATATCCCTTAATCCCTCTATCCATAAGAAATCTTATCAATCTCAGCCTTGAATATGTTCCATAATTCACATATTCACTGCCCTCTGAGTGAAGAAGTGTTTCGTCACCTCTGTGTGAAAAGGCTGAACCCTAATCTTAAGACTGTGACCCCCTAGTTATAGTTTCTCCAGCCAGGGGAAACAGCCTCCCACTGTCTAAATGACGCTAAATTAGGAGGGAGAGTAAACACCAAGAATGACATTTTTAAAAATGCAGCGCGATGTAGATAGGCTAGGTGAGTGGGCAGGTAGGTGGCAGATGAAATATAATGTAGGGAAGTGTGAAGTCATCCACCTAGGGGGTAAAAACAGTGGAGCAGATTATTCTTTAGAAGGGGAGAGACTAGGTAGTGTTAGTGTTCAGATGGACTTGGGTGTTCTTGTACACCAAACACAGAAAGTTAGTTTGCAGGTACAGCAGGCAGTTAGGAAGGCTAACGGTATGTTGGCGTTCATTATGAAAGGGTTAGAGTATAAGAGTAGGGAAGTCTTGCTGCAGCTGTACAGGGCCCTGGTATAGAGACCTCACCTGCAATACTGGGGCAGTGTTGGTCTCCTTATTTAAGAAAGGATGTACTTGCCTTGGAGGGAGGCAGTGTAGGTTCACTAGGTTAGTACCTGGGATGAGGGGGTTGAGCTATGATAGGTTGAGCAATCTAGGCCTATATTCTAGTCAAAAATATAGAAGAATTAGAGGTGATCTTATAGAAACCTATAAGATTATTAAGAGGCAAGACAGAGTAGATAGTGGGAGACTGTGTCCCCTGGTTGGAGAAACTGTAACCAGGTGTCACAGTCTGAAGATTAGGGGTCAGCCCTTTCACACTGAGTTGAGGAAACACTTCTTCACTCAGAGGGCAGTGAATTGATGGAATTCTCTACCTCAAAGGGCTGTTGATGCTCAGTCAAACATATTCAAGGCTGAGATTGATAAATTTCTTATGGATAAAGGGGTTAAGGGATATGGGGATAAGGGGGGGCAGGTGGGGTTAGATTAGAAGATCAGCCATCATATTATTGAATGGCGGGGCAGGCTTGAGGAGCTGAATGGCCTACTCCTGCTCCTAATTCTTATGTTCTTATGTCTATTCTGTCGTGCCCCTTAATAATCTTATAGGTTTCTATAAGATCACCTCTAATTCTTCTCTAGAGAATATAGGCCTAGTTTACTATATTCTTGAGGATATAGGCCTAGATTGCTCAACCTATCCTCATAGCTCAACCCCCGCATCCCAGGAACCAACCTAGTGAATCTACGCTGCCACCCCTCCAAGGCGAGTATGTCTTTTCTTAAATAAGGAGATCAATACTGCACACAACACTCCAGGTGCGGTCTCACCAGGGCTCGATACAGCTGCAGCAAGACTTCCCTACTCTTATACTCTAACCCTTTTGTAATGAACGCCAATATACCGTTAGCCTTCCTAATTGCTTGCTGTACCTGCAAACTAACTTTTTGTGACTGGTGTACAAGGACACCCAGATCCACCTGAACCTAACACTACCTAGTCTCTTCCCTCTAGAAAATAATCTGCTTTTCTATTTTTACTGCCTTGGTGAATAACTTAACACTTCCCCACATTATACTCCATCTGCCACCTTCTTGCCCACTCCCCTAGCCTATCTATATCCTGTTGCATTCCTTTTGTGTCATCGTCACAGCTTACTCTCCCACCTAGCTTCGTATCATCTGTGAATTTAGATGTTTTGAGTTTGACGTCCTCATCTAAACCATCTAGGTTCCACTACGGGAACACTGCTCGTCGGCCTTCCCAGCTCCTCCCTTCACAAACTGCAGATTATTCAGAACTCTGCAACTGTACTCTCCCACACTAGGCTCCGCGACCACATCACTCCCCCCCTCGCCCATCTCCATTGGCTCCCCATCCCCCAGAGGATCCAATTCAAGATCCTCATCCACACTTTCAAGGCCATTCACTGCCTTGCCCCGGCCTATCTGACCTGCTGTCTAACCTTGTGTACAATCTAATCTACTATAGAAACTGTTTCCACCACCCTTTCAGGCAGTGAGTTAGGTGAGTTAGTGGGCAGAATGATGGCGATGGAGTTCAAATGTGGGGAATTGGTAGGTAGACCAAAAGGCTAATGCAATATTGGTCATTATCTTGAGGGGGTGGATAGAAAAGCATGGAAGTGATGCTTCATTTCAGAGCCTTGGCCAGACCCAAGCGGGAATTCACCACCCCCTCAAGCCTCGGAAGGAGTGTGTAGCAGATACAGAGAAACTATTTCTTCTGGTGTGGGGATCTAGAACAAGAGGACATCATCTTAATATCGGAGCTTGGCAATTTAGGAATGAAATCAAGAGGCAAGTTAGGAGTGAAATCAAGAGGCAATTTAACAATGATAATAAGATAATAATCCTTGCATTTGATATAGCAGCTTTTCACATCTAGTAGACGTCTCAAAGTGTTTCAGAGCATACACTGTAAAGCAAATATTTGTGAGCGAAACACGGCAGCCTATTGCGTACAGCAGCGCTCCCACAAACAGCTGTGGATTGAAATGACCAATTTTATTATTGTGTTTTCTGGGGGACGGATTATTATTAGGTGTGTGTGTGTGTGAGGAGTAAAGAAACTTGTCCAAGGTTTCGCCCTGACCTGCCTGAATTGAAACACAGGTCTCACGCTTGTAAGGTGAGTGCTCTAACCACTGAGTAACAGGACTCCAGTTTGTCTCTCAACTTGTAGTAGAAATTAGCATCTCTCCCCAAAGGCTGTGGATGCGAACTTTCAAGACTAAGATAGCCAGATAATGAGTGAGGGTACTGAGGGATATGGGGAAAAGGTGGGGAGTTAGACTTGAGGTACAGATCAGCCATGATCTTAAAGGAAGGCGTCACAGGCTGAGTGGCCAGATGTCCTGTTCCTTACATTCCAGTCAGTGAGGGCAGGGAATTCTCCCACTCAGATCCTGTTAACCCTGCAAGCTGGACCTGTAATGGATCAAGTGGTCCTAGCTTCTCGAGCAGTGGGACATTGGCCTCCCTCATGCCCTAGCTTTGTGGCAGCTCAGCACTAAATGTCTCTCACCTTCAGGACATCAGTGTCAATTCCGCTAATCCTCGGGCCTGGGATTGGAGGCAGTAGGTAGCTCTTCACCCTGTCAACATAGGAGGCCAGGAACAAAGGACCCCATCAGTATGGAGGCCAGGAAACACAGGACAATGTTAACACAAGACACCATTAACATGACGCAGTCTGTGAGTGTGAGCATGATAATAATAATAATAATCCTTGCATTTCATACAGTGCTTTTCACATCTTACTGACATCTTAAACCATTTCACAGAATATACTGTAAAGTGAATTGACTGAATTGTGAATTGACTCTGCCTCCTTATCCTCCTGGAACTGTCGGCTGCGTTCGTCAGTCAACCAGACCATCCTCCCCCACCCCCTGTCCTCCGTCATCCACCTCAGTGGGACCGCACTCGCCTGGTTCGAGTCCCTACCTCACAAACCGCCAGCAGCACATCTCCACAATGGCTTGTCCTCCCGCTCTCACCCAGTTACCTGTGGGGTACCCCAGGGATCCATCCTTGGCCCCCTCCTCTTCCTCATCTACACGCTCCCTCTTGGGGATGTCATCCACAGACATGGGGCACACTTCCACATGTACGCGGATGACACCCAACTCTATCTCTCCACTTCACTCTGTGACCCCCAGTCCCCTGATGTTCTGTCAGCTGCCTGTCACACATCAGGGGCTGGATGAGCGCGAACCTCCTGCAGCTGAATGTGGACAAGACGGAGGCCATACTCCTTGGCTCTCGTCAACGTCTCCATTCACACGGCTCTCACCTCCTCCACCTTCCCGGCCTGGCCCCTAAAACTCTCCCAACCTGTGCGCAACCTTGGCGTCAGGTTCGACCCCCGACTGTCCTTCCTCCCCCACATCCGGTCCCTCACCAGCACCGCCTTCTACCACCTCCGGCAATACCTCACCTCAAAAGCCACTGAAACCCTGGTCCAGGCCTTTGTCACCTCTCGGCTGGACTATTGCAACGCCCTCCTCTCCGGTCTCCCCTCCACCACAATCCACAGAGTCCAGCTAATCCAGAACTCTGCCGCCCGCATTCTCACCAGCACCAAACTCCGCTCCCCCATTACCCCAGTCCTTGCCAGACTTCACTGGCTCCCTGTCCCTGAGAGGATCCACTTCAAGATCCTCACCCTTGTCTTCCAATCCCTCCACTCCTCTGCTCCCCCCCCACTCCCCCACCTCCCTGATCTCCTCTCCCACCCCCCCCCCCCCATCTCTCTGATCTCCTCTCTCCCCAAACCAGCTCCCGCTGCCTTCCCTCCTCTGGGTCTGGCCTCCTCCATGTCCCCCCGAATCCTCTACTCCACCCTCGGCGGCCGTGCCTTCAGCCACTACCCCCCGAGGCTCTGGAACTCCCTCCCTCACTCCCTTCCCCTCGCCCCCCCCCCCCCCCCCCCCCCTCTCTCTTTGCAGTTTCAGGTCACAACTAAAGACCTCTCTCTTCGGCCTTTGGTCACCTGTCTCCCCCTGCCCCTGGCTGGGCCCCGGTATCCACTATTGTGAAGTGCTCTGAGACACCGCCCGGGGTGGAGAGCGCTGTATAAATCAAAGTTGTTGTGTATTTGTGGGTGAAACGCGGCAGCCAATTGCGCACAGCAGCGTCCCCACAAACAGCCGTGAGTTGAAATGACCAATTTTTATTTATGTGGGTTTTTTTGAGGGATTATTATTAGGCATGTGGAGTTGGCAACCACTCACATCAAGGTTTTGATGTGAGTGGTTGCAGTGTGAGCTGTTCTATTAGTGTAAGTGAATGAAGCGTGGGGGTGATGTGAGTGTGAGCTGGCTGTGAGTGTGAGTGCACTATGAGTAAGAGCATGCTGTGAGTGTGAGCGGATGTGAGTGAGCACAGTCTCTCACCTCTCCAGCTTACTGATGGCAGCCCAGAGCACGGCCAGACATGCGCCTGAGGTGATGAGACCAATGGTCCAAATGGTGACCTCGGGACTGGTGGAGACTGGAGAGGTCAGAGGGTCAGCAAATAGCCCAGCCCCCAGATCAACCCCGCCCACACCCCGGCCACCGTTAGTGTGGAGGGCTATTGGGGTTATTGTGGGGGGGGTATGCATTCATATGGGGGGTATGGGGTTAGAGTGTGTGTATGGGGGTTAGTGTGGGGGGTATGGGGGTTAGTGTGGGGGGTATGGGGGTTAGTGTGGGGGGTATGGGGGTTAGTGTGGGGGGTATGGGGGTTAGAGTGTGTATATTGGGGTTAGTGTGGGGGGTATGGGGTTAGTGTGGGGGGTATGGGGTTAGTGTGTGTGTATTGGGGTTAGTGTGGGGGGTATGGGGTTAGTGTGGGGGGTATGGGTTTAGTGTGGGGGGTATGGGGGTTAGTGTGGGGGGTATGGGGCTAGTGTGGGGGGTATGGGGTTAGTGTGTGTGTATTGGGGTTAGTGTGGGGGGTATGGGGGTTAGTGTGGGGGGGTATGGGGTTAGTGTGGGGGGGTATTGGGGTTGGGAGTATTGGAGTTAGTGAGTGTATTGGGGTTAGTGTAGGGGAGTATTGGGGTTAGTGTGTGTATTGGGGTTAGTGTGTGCGTATTGGGGTTTGTGTGTGTGTATTGGGGTTAGTGTGTGGCTATTGCACAAGGTTAAGGCTTATGGCATTAATGGGATAGATAGATAGATGAGTGGCCAACTGGTAGAAAACAGAGAGTAGGGATAAACGGGTCATTCTCGAATTGTCAGGATGTAACTAGTGGAGAGCCACAAGGATCAGTGCTTGGGCCTCAGCTATTTACTATTTACATCAATGATCTGGACGACGACATTGTATATAACGTGTCTAAATTCACGGATGACACTAAACTAGGCAGCAGAGTGAGCTCTGAGGATGATGCAAAAAGATTGCAACAAGATATAGATAGGCTAGGGGAGTGGGCAGGTAGGTGGCAGATGGAATTCAATGTTAGCAAGTGAGAAATTATTCACCTAGGTACAAGAATAAAAGAAGAGATTATTTTCTAGAGGGGGAGAAGTTAGATAGTGTTAGTATTCAAAGGGATTTGGGTGTCCTTGTACACCAGTCCCAAACAGTTAGTTTGCAGGTGCAGCAGCTAAGAAGGGGAACGGCATGCTAGCGTTCATTTCAAAAGGTTTAGAGTATAAGAGTAGGGAAGTCTTGCTGCAACTGTATAGGGTTCTGGTGAGACCGCACCTAGAGTATTGTGTGCAGGTTTGTCTCCTTATTTAATAAAGGACAGACTTGCCTTAGAGGGGGGGCAGCGTAGATTCACTAGGTTAGTTCCTGGGATGAGGGGACTGACCTATGAGGATAGGTTGAATAAACTAGGGCTGTATTCTCTAGAGTACAGAAGAATTAGGGGGGATCTTATTGAAACATATAAGATTCATAAAGGGCTGGATAAAGTAGGCACTGAGGGACTGTTTCCCCTGGTAGGAGAATCTATAACCAGGGTCAGAGTCTTAACATTCAGGGTCAGCCTTTTAGAACAGAGTTGAGGAAACATTTCTTCACTCAGAGGGTAGTGAATTTATGGAATTCACTCCCCCAGAAGGCTGTAGATGCTCAGTCCTTGAACATTTTCAAGGCTGAGACTGATAGATTTTTGTAAAATAGAGGGATTAGGGGATATGGGGATAGGGCAGGTAATCAGAGTTAGGTCAGAAAATCAGCCATGATCTTATTGAATGGCGGAGCAGGCTCAAGGGGCTGAATGGCCTACTCCTGCTCCTAATTTTATGTTCTTATGTGTTGGGTTAGCATGTGTGTTTGCGGGGTTAGTGTGGGGGCTATTGGGGTTAGTGTGGGGGGAGTGTTGGGGGTCAGTATTGGGTGTAGTGTGGTGTCAGTATGGGGCGTATTGGGCTCAGTGAAGGATATACATTGGGGTCAGACTCACAGTGGAGGGTACGGATGGCTGCGGAGCTGCTCCAGTTACTCCAGAAACCGTGGTCAGGTTTACATTGAACCTCGGCCACATAGACCTTACCAGGCTGGACTCCGAACACTTTATACTGGGTCTGCTGGCCAGCAAATAGATACTGAGAGAGAGAGAGACAGGGAGAGGTTACAGTGTGGGGGTGCTGGACACTGGCCAGAGAGAGGGAGAGGTTACAGTGTGACTGTGGCCAGTGTACAGACAACAGGCTGGATGTATATAGCGCCCCTCCCTCACTCCACACTAGGCAAATCTCAGAGCGCTGAGATCCCAGGCCTGTGCCAGGGGCAGGGGGAAGAAAGTGACCAAAGGCACGGTCAAAAAGAAAGGTCTTCAGCTGTGACCTGAAACTGGGAAGAGAGGGAAGTGAGGGATGGAGTTCCAAAGCCTCGGGGGGTAGTGGCTTAAGGCACGGCCGCCGAGGGTGGAGCGGAGGATTCGGGGGGACATGGAGGAGGCCAGACCCAGAGGAGGGAAGGCAGCGGGAGCTGGTTTGGGGGGAGAGGAGATCAGAGAGGTGGGGGGGGGGGGGGGGGGAGAGGAGATCAGAGAGGTGGGGTGGGGGGGGGGGGGGGGGCAGAGGAGTGGAGGGATTTGAAGACAAGGGTGAGGATCTTGAAGTGGATCCTCTCAGGACAGGGAGCCAGTGAAGTCTGGCAAGGACTGGGGTAATGGGGGAGCGGAGTTTGGTGCGGGTGAGAATGCGGGCGGCAGAGTTCTGGATTAGCTGGACTCTGTGGATTGTGGTGGAGGGGAGACGGAGAGGAGGGCGTTGCAATAGTCCAGCCGAGAGGTGACAAAGGCCTGGACCAGGGTTTCAGTGGCTTTTGAGGTGAGGTATTGCCGGAGGTGGGTAGAAGGCGGTGCTGGTGAGGGACCGGATGTGGGGGAGGAAGGACAGTCGGGGGTCGAACCTGACGCCAAGGTTGTGTATGGTTTCAGAGAGTTTAGGGGCCAGGCCGGGAAGGTGGAGGAGATGAGAGCCATGGGACTGAAGACAGAAGAGAGGGAGAGAGAGAGGGGTGACAGTGTAACAGTGGCCAGAGAGAGAGATAGAGACAGAGAGGGAGAGTGAGTTAGCGCTCCTACCTCCCACTCAGTGGCTGACAGAGTATGCAGCCTGAGTTGGTATTGCAGTGTGATCCAGCCAGACTTGGTATCCACCGTTGGTGGAGGCAGCCAGTGAGCCCACAGATAGGCTCTGCCATTGGCAGTGGTCCTGGTGGCCAGGGCTCAGGTTCACCGGCGAGTTTGGTTGAACTTTGACGAGAGGAGAGAAAGGCCCAAGCAAGGGTGAGATACAGTCAGTCAACAAATAACAGCAACTAAAACACATCAAATTTACACAGCGACCTTCACATCGGGAGGACATCATAGAATATTGACGTCCTTTCAATCTCTCAATCTTCCTTGGACACAGGGTTGGTGCCAGAGGACTGGAGGGTTGCTAATGTTACTCCCCTGTACACAAAGGGGCAGAAGGACAAACCTGGGAACTACAGGCCAGTCAGTCTAACGTCAGTAGTGGGCAAACTTCTAGAGTCTATAATCAGGGACAAGATACTGTGTGTGCAGTGGCGCCCCCCAGGGATCGGTATTGGGACCACTGCTCTTTTTAATATATATTAATGACCTGGACTTGGGTGTAGGGAGCACAATTTCCAAGTTTGCAGATGATACTAAGTTAGGGAGAATAGTAAATAGTGAGGAGGATAGTAACCATCTGCAAGAGGATATAGATAAAATGGTAAAGTGGGCAGACACATGGCAGATGAAGTTTAATACAGAGAGTGTGAGGTGATACATTTTGGGAGGAGAAATGAGGGGGAGGGCAATATAGGCTAGATAGTACAATTTTATGAAGGAACAGACCTGGGGGTTTATGTTACTGAATCTCTGAAGGTGCAGGACAGGTAGACAAAGCCATTAAGAAGGCATACGGGATACTAGGCTTTATAAATAGGGTATAGAATACAAAAGTCAG
>CM068742.1:155725216-155726772 GCA_035084275.1 Hydrolagus colliei
TCAGTGTGTGTGTGTGTGTGGGGGGGGGTCAGTGGTGTGTGTGTGGGGGGGGGTCAGTGTGTGTGGGGGGGGGTCAGTGTGTGTGGGGGGGGGGTCAGTGTGTGTGTGTGTGGGGGGGGTCAGTGTGTGTGGGGGGGGTCAGTGTGTGTGTGTGTGTGGGGGGGTCAGTGTGGTATGTGTGTGTGGGGGGGAGTCAGTGTGTGTGTGGGGGGGGGGGTCAGTGTGTGTGTGTGTGTGTGGGGGGGGGGGTCAGTGTGTGTGGGGGGGGGTCAGTGTGTGTGTGGGGATGGTCAGTGTGTGTGTGTGTGTGTGGGGGGGCTCAGTGTGTATGTGGGGGGGGTCAGTGTGTGTGGGGGGGGGGTCAGTGTGTGTGGGGGGGGGTCAGTGTGTGTGTGTGGGGGGGGGTCAGTGTGTGTGGGGGGGGTCAGTGTGTGTGTGTGTGTGTGGGGGGGTCAGTGTGTGTGTGTGTGGGGGGGGGGTCAGTGTGTGTGTGGGGGGGGGGTCAGTGTGTGTGTGTGGGGGGGGTCAGTGTGTGTGGGGGGGTCAGTGTGTGTGGGGGGGGGTCAGTGTGTGTGTGTGTGGGGGGGTCAGTGTGTGTGGGGGGGGTCAGTGTGTGTGGGGGGGGGTCAGTGTGTGTGTGTGTGTGTGGGGGGGTCAGTGTGTGTGTGTGTGGGGGGGGGTCAGTGTGTGTGTGGGGGGGGGCAGTGTGTGTGTGGGGGGGTCAGTGTGTGTGGGGGGGGTCAGTGTGTGTGTGTGGGGGGGGGGGTCAGTGTGTGTGTGGGGGGGGGCAGTGTGTGTGGGGGGGGTCAGTGTGTGTGGGGGGGGGTCAGTGTGTGTGTGTGTGGGGGGGGGGGGTCAGTGTGTGTGTGGGGGGGGGTCAGTGTGTGTGGGGATGGTCAGTGTGTGTGTGGGGGGGGGGTCAGTGTGTGTGGGGGGGGGGTCAGTGTGTGTGGGGGATGGTCAGTGTGTGTGTGGGGGGGGTCAGTGTGTGTGTGTGGGGGGGGTCAGTGTGTGTGTGTGTGGGGGTCAGTGTGTGTGGGGGGGGGGGGGTCAGTGTGTGAGGGGGGGGTCAGTGTGTGTGTGTGGGGGGGGTCAGTGTGTGTGGGGGGGGGGGGTCAGTGTGTGTGTGTGGGGGGGGTCAGTGTGTGTGTGTGGGGGGGGTCAGTGTGTGTGTGGGGGGGGGGGTCAGTGTGTGTGTGGGGGGGGGTCAGTGTGTGTGTGTGGGGGGGTCAGTGTGTGTGTGTGGGGGGGGTCAGTGTGTGTGTGGGGGGGGTCAGTGTGTGTGTGTGGGGGGGGTCAGTGTGTGTGTGTGGGGGGGGGTCAGTGTGTGTGTGGGGGGGGGGGTCAGTGTGTGTGGGGGGGGGTCAGTGTGTGTGTGTGGGGGGGGTCAGTGTGTGTGTGTGGGGGGGGTCAGTGTGTGTGTGTGTGGGGGGGTCAGTGTGTGAGGGGGGGGGTCAGTGTGTGTGTGGGGGGGGTCAGTGTGTGAGGGGGGGGGTCAGTGTGTGTGTGGGGGGGGTCAGTGTGGGTGTGGGGGGGGTCAGTGTGTGTGTGGGGGA
>CM068742.1:155726972-155795200 GCA_035084275.1 Hydrolagus colliei
TTGGGGATGTGTCAGAGTGTGTGTGTGAGGGTGTGTTTGGGGATGTATGTGGGTGTGTGTGTGAGGGTGGGTGTGTCGGAGTGTGTGTGTGTGTGTGTGAGGGTATGTGAGGGTGTGTGTGGGAGGGTGTGTATGTGAGGGTGTGTGTGTGAGGGTGTGTGTATGTATGAGGGTGTGTGTGTGCATGTATGAGGGTGTGTGTGTATGTATGAGGGTGTGTGTGTATGTATGGGGGTGTGTGTGGCGGGGGTTTTGGGGGGCATTGTGGGGAAGGGGTTGTGGGGAGGGGGATGTTGGGGGGCTGGGGGAGGGTGTGTGTGTGTGAGGGTGTGTGTGTGAGGGTGTGTGAGGGTGTGTGTGAGGGTGTGTGAGGGTGTGTGTGTGTGAGGGTGTGTGTGTGTGAGGGTGTGTGTGTGAGGGTGTGTGTGTGAGGGTGTGTGTGTGTGAGGGTGTGTGTGTGAGGGTGTGTGTCTGTCAGGGTGTGTGTCTGTCAGGGTGTGTGTGTGTCAGGGTGTGTGTGTGTGAGGGTGTGTGTGAGGGTGTGTGTGAGGGTGTGTGTATGTATGAGGATGTGTATGTATGAGGGTGTGTGTGGCGAGGGTTTTGGGGGGAAGGGGTTGTGGGGAGGGGGATGTTGGGGGGTTGGGGGGTGGTATGAGGGTGTGTGTGAGGGTGTGTGTGTGAGGGTGTGTGTGTGTCAGGGTGTGTGTGTGTGAGGGTGTGTGTGAGGGTGTGTGTATGTATGAGGATGTGTATGTATGAGGGTGTGTGTGGCGAGGGTTTGGGGGGGAAGGGGTTGTGGGGAGGGGGATGTTGGGGGGTTGGGGGGTGGTATGAGGGTGTGTGTGAGGGTGTGTGTGTGTGAGTGTGTGTGTGTGTGAGGGTGTGTGAGGGTGTGTGTGTGTGAGGGTGTGTGTGTGTGTGTGTGAGAGGGTGTGTGTGTGTCAGAGTGTGTGTACCAGGGGGGTGGCTGCTCCTATGTTCTTGTGGTTGTTGGAGATTGAGCTGCTCCTCGTGCAGATCCACAGGCTTCACGTTTATCCCGATTCCCTCCAACCTGACCCTCAGCCTGTGCCTCCACAGCCACCTACCCACACACAGCCCCACACACAGTCATCAACACCCACCCACACACAGCCCCACACACAGTCATCAACACCCACCTACACACAGTCATCAACACACACCCACACACAGCCATGTACCAACACACACCCACACAGCCGTCAACACCCCCCCACCCCCCCCCCCCCCCCACACACACAGCCATCACCAACAGCCAAAAACCCCAGCCACCAGCCAACACAACCCCCAACCACAGCCATCACCCAGCCCCAGCCCCAACTCCAGGGGGGAGGCTGGGGGGAGTGGGGGTGGGGCTGTGTGTGTGGGGGGGAGGCTGTGGGGAGTGGGGGGGGGAGGCTGTGGGGAGTGGGGGGGGGTCTGTGGGGAGAGTGGGGGGGGGGGGGCTGTGTGGTGTGGGAGGCTGTGGGGAGTGTTGGGGGGGGTCTGTGTGTGTGTGGGGGGGGGGGGGAGTCTGTGGGGAATGTGGGGGGGGGGGGCTGTGTGTGTGTGGGGGGGGGGGGGGGGGAGTCTGTGGGGAGTGTGTGGGGGGGGCGGCTGTGTGGAATGTGGGGGGGGATGTGTGGTGGGGGAGGCTGTGGGGAGTGTTGGGGGGGGCTGTGTGTGGGGGGGGGGAAGAGTCTGTGGGTAGTGTGCGGGGGTGGGGGTGGGCAGTGTGGAATTTGGGGGGGATGTGTGGTGGGGGAGGCTGTGGGGAGTGTTGGGGGGGAGCTGTGGGGGGGGGGGAGGCTGTGGGGAGTGGCGGGGGGGGGGGGGGGGGGAGGCTGTGGGAAGTGGTGGGGGGAGGCTGTGGGGAGTGGGGGGGGGGGGCTGTGTGGGGGGGGGGGGGGCTGTAGGGAGAGTGGGGGGGCTGTGTGGAATTTGGGGGGGATGTGGGGAGTGGGGGAGGGGGGCTGTGGGGAGTGGGGGGGGGGCTGTGTGTAGTGGGGGAGGCTGTGGGGAGTGTTGGGGGGGGGCTGTGTGGGGGGGGATCTGACCTGTAGTGTCCGGATTGCAGTCTGCGCAGAGCATCAGGGAAACTGTAGGTGAAGTGAAGCGGCAAACACAAGTGTCCCTGAGAACTGGAGCAGAGAGAGAGAGAGAGAGACGGGGAGAGTGTGAGAGAGGGAGAGACTGAGGGAGAGGTGGAGAGAGGGAGAGGGGGAGAGGGAGAGAGATATATAATGTGAGAGTGAAAGAGTGAGAGTGAGATGGAGAGAGTGAGGGAGAGGGTAGTTGAGAGTATGATTGAGAGAGTGAGAGAGACAGAGAGAGAGGGTGAGAGGCAGGCAAACAGACAGTACAGTGAGGGTGAGAGAGAGTGCTATTCACCGTTCAGGGTCAGTGTTGACACCAATCACTGGTTTGTGTTTATCCTGGACTTTACTGGCTGTCAGCAACATTGTACCATCACCTGAGACACACACAGAGAGAATGAGAGTGAGAGAGAGACAGTGAGAGTGAGAGACACACAGAGAGAGTGAGAGAGAGGCATAGAGAGAGAGTGAGAGACACACAGAAAGTGAGACAGACTCAGAGATTGAGAGTGACACAGTGAGAATGAGACAGTGAGAGTGAGAGAGACACAGAGAGAGAGAGACACACACAGAGAGTGAGAGACAGAGAGGGAGAGAGACACACAGAGAGAGAGTGAGAGACAGAAGGAGAGACCTGCAGTGAGATATATATCATTGTTTTTTCCTCCCTGTTCCGGGGGTTTTGTGAATAGTTTCCCTGCGGACACCCCCCACCTTGGCCCAGATCAGATTGAACCCCTCTCTGGTGACCTCAGTGGCGTTGCTCCTGGTCAAAGGCCAGACCTGAGCCACGTACAGTAACACCACGAGGGCCTCGCACTTTATCACACGCAGCCATCAAGCTGCTAACTACGTCCTCTCCCCCACCTTCCCTTCCCCTGAAACCCACCTCTCGCCTGGGAACAGTCACCATTCCCTCATATCACAAACAACATTACATTTGTATCGTGCCTTTATAACAATAATAATCCTGGCATTGGATATCGTGCTTTTCACATCTTATCGACGTCTCAAAGCACTTCACAGAATTTACTGTAAAGTGAAGTGACTGTATATATTTGTGGGCGAAACGCGGCAGCCAATTGCGCACAGCAGCGTCCCCCCACCCACCCACACACACACAGCCGTGGGTTGAAATGACCAATTTTATTATTATGTTTTTTTGGAGGGATTATTATTAGTGTGTGTGTGTGTGTGTGGAGTAAGGAAACTTGCCCAGGTTTCACCCTGACCTGTCTGGATTCGAACACAGGTCTCCCCAGCTTGTAAGATAAGTGCTCTAACCCCTGAGCCACAGCAGCTCCACGCCTTTCACGCCAGGAGGGCGTGCCAAGCCCAGCTAATCGAGAGCCAGATGTTGTTGTTGCCTTACCTCCTGCAGAAACGATGGCGTCCGCCCAGCGCACCAGCTCCTCATCATAGTCTCTCCGTTTGACAACTCGAACCTCAATCCCTGCCTCACTGAAACACAATGAGATGGTTGGTGTGTGGCAGAGAGTAGTTTGGTGTGTGGTGGTGGGGGGAAGACAGGTGACCAAAGGTCAAAGAGAAAGGTCTTCAGCTGTGACCTGACACTGGGAAGAGAAGGGGGGGGGGGGGGGAGGGGAAGGGGGGGCGAGGGAAGGGAGTGAGGGAGGGAGTTCCAGAGACTTGGGGGTAGTGGCTGAAGGCACGGCCGCCGAGGGTGGAGCGGAGGATTCGGGGGGACATGGAGGAGGCCAGACCCAGAGGAGGGAAGGCAGCGGGAGCTGGTTTGGGGGGAGAGGAGATCAGAGAGGTGGGTGGGGGGGGGGGGGGGGGGCAGAGCAGTGGAGGGATTTGATGACAAGGGTGAGGATCTTGAAGTGGATCCTCTCAGGGACAGGGAGCCAGTGAAGTCTGGCAAGGACTGGGGTAATGGGGGAGCGGAGTTTGGTGAGTGTGCGGGCAGCAGAGTTCAGAATTAGTTGGATTTTTAGGGTCAGTGGATTTTATGGATTCCAGGGCGGAACATTGGGCAAGTTTCCTTACTCCAAATGCCTGTTTACCCAGAACTAAATATGAACCTCAACATGTCTCAAAGCACTTCACAGAATATACTGCGAGGTTTAGTGAATGTGTGTTTAGTGGGCAAAATACGGCAACCAATTGCACACAGCAGTGTCCCCCCAACAGTTGTGAATTTGAAGGGATTATTACCTCTGGAAAAGTGATCTACCAATCAACTGACAGACGAGTTCCTGCTTGCCGCTGGTAAACAGAGGTGTGTGTGTGTAGTAAGGAAACTTGCCCAATGTGTTGCCCTGCCCGGGTCCTCTCACTTGTGAGGCGAGCGCTCTAACCACTGAGCTCCAGGCCTCCTGACGCAGTGGAGAGGGTGAGAGACAAGTCCCCGGTTGTGTTTGAGGCTGACGCACAGGATATACTCACCGCAGGCTGTCCACGATGTGCTGCACATTCTGACCATGCACCTGATGTCGCTCCAGTAACCCACTGTAACTCGACCCCTTGCTCGTCAGCTGTGAAAATCAAGGCCACAGTCACCTGCGCAGCTCAACACCAGCAGATTTGTATGTTTATAGAGCACCTTCAGTGTTGGGAGGATGTCCCAAGGCGAAGGCACAGTCGAAGAGGAGGTTGTTGAGACTGGTCTTCAAGAAGATAAGGGAGGAAGTGAGGCGAAGGGATTGTGAGGTGAAGTATTTGGGCAGAGAGGCCGAAGGCTCGCCCACCAATAGTAGGGTGGGTCGGGTGGGGGACATGGAGCAGGCCGGAGGCCTCTGAATGGAGGGGGTGGGAAGGTTGGTAAGGGGGCAGCAGGTCAGAGACATAGGCGGGGGCAAGGCCGTGGCCTTGAAGGTGAGGACGAGGATCTTGAATTGGATCCTCTGGGGGATGGGGAGCCAGTGTAGCCGGGGGAGGGGGGGAGCCTGGTGTGGGTGAGGACACGAGCTGCAGAGTTCTGGATGATCTGCAGCTTGTGAAGGGAAGAGTTGGGGAGGACAACAAGGAGGGAGTTGCTGTAGTTGAGCTGGAAATGGTACCCGATCAAAGGGAGAGATTGAGGGTGTTGAAGAGTAGGGGGTGAGGAGGTGGAGCTGGGGGGTAAGGAGAGGAGTGGGGATGGGAGCAGGTGGTGGGCTTCATAGAGGATATGGTGGTGATGAGAGGAGGGGGAGACAGGTTTGAAGGTGTGCAGGGAGGAGTGGCTGGGGGTTGGAGTGTGGAGCGGGGAGGGAGTGGGGTGGGGGGGGGGGGGGAGAGGAGCTGGTTGTTGTGGAGACCAGAAGCCTAGGGTTGCCCTTCACCTCCAGGATTATATTGGAGGAGAAAGGTAGAAAGATGATTTGGCGGAGACCAGAGCAGTAAGTTTTGATGTAGTTCCAACCAGATATACAGGTGAATCATTCAGGCCAGGTATGTTCACAATTATTATCAGCAGGCGTTTGGAGTCATGGCTGCACCTGCACCCTCACCCTCACCTCCCCCTCCCCTCATCAAGCCAGTCAGGAACCTGGGTGTCTTGTTTGACCCACAACTGTCTTTCCTCCCCCACATCCCAGCCCTGACTCTCTCTGCCTTTCCTCACCTCCACAACATTGCCCGACTCCGCCATTACCTCACCCCCAAAGCCACTGAAACCCTCATCCCAACGCCTTCATCACATCCCAGCTCGACTATCCAAACTCCCTGCTGGTCGGCCTTCCCAATCCCTCCCCCCACAGGCTGCAGATAATCCACAACTCTGTGGCCGGTGTCCTCTACCGTTCCAAACCCCATCTCCCCCATCCTCGCCCGACTCCATTGGCTCCCCATCATCCAGAGGATCCAATTCAACATCCTGGTCCTCACATTTAAAGCCTCCACAACCTCGCCCCCCCCCCCCCCCCCACCGTACATCCGTGACCTCCTATCCCCTTAGCAACCTGCCTCGCCCCCCCCACCTACATCCGTGACCCCCTATCCCCTTAGCAACCTGCCCCCCCCCCCCCCTACATCCGTGACCTCCTATCCCCTTAGCAACCTGCCCCCCCCCCCACCGTACATCCGTGACCTCCTATCCCCTTAGCAACCTGCCCCCCCCCCCCCCCCCCACCGTACATCCGTGACCTGCTATCCCCTTACCAACCTGCCCCCCCCCCCCCCCCGCTCCGCTCAGCAGGCTCTGGCCTGCTCCATGTCCCCCTCCCCACCCTCCCCACCATTGGCCTTCAGCCACTCTGCCCCCAACCTCTGGAACTCCATCCCACAGTCCCTCCCCCTCCCCCCTCCCTGGCCTCCTTCAAGTCTCACCTCAAGACTCTCCTCTTCGTCCAATCGGTCACCCCAAATCCCCCCCCCCCCCCCCCCCCGACCCCAGCTCGGGTCTGAAGCAGTGACTGTCCAGCCTTGGGACGTCCCCCTGATGTGAGAGGCTCTGTACAAATGTATTTTTTTGTGTGTGTTTGTCACAGAGCCGATCGATTTCATGTTTCCACACTCTTTATTTAAGTCCCTCCACTCCTCGGCACCCACCATCGTTCTAACCTACTCTCTCCTCACAGCGGTACCCGCTGCCTCCTCTCTACCGGGTCTGACCTCCTACTTGTCCCCGAATCCTCCGCTCGGCCGGCCATCGGCGGCTGCGCTTTCGACCACCACTACGCCCTGAGACTTTAGAACTCCCTCCCTCGACCCCTTTGTCTCACCCCCTCCTTTCCCAACTTAAGTCCTTTCTCTTGGACTGTGCGTACGTTCACCTTCCCCCCCTCCCTCCCCCGGCTCTGCCTCAGGCTCCACATTGTGAAGCGCTTTGAGATGTCACTCAGTGTGGAGGGTGCTGTATAAATACTGTTGTTGTTGCTGTCCTGGCGGGAATCAACTGACACACGTACAGACACAGACACAGACACACACACTGATTGACAGTGACACACTTATACAGAGACACACACTGACACTGACACATACACAGACACTGACACATACACAGACACTGACACACACACAGACACTGACTGACAGTGACACACACATACAGAGACACACACAGACACTGACACACACACACAGACACTGACACACAGACACTGACACACACACTGACACTGACAGCCACACACACAGACACTGACACACACACAGACATTGACACACACACAGACACTGACTGACAGTGACACACACATACAGAGACACACACTGACACTGACAGCCACACACAGACACAGACAGACAGACAGACACACACAGACACAAATACACACACACAGACACTGACACACACACACATATACAGAGAAACACACTGACACTGAGACACATACAGAGACACACACTGACACTGACAGCCACACACACAGACACTGACAACCACACACACAGACACTGACACATACACAGACACTGACACACACACAGACACTGACTGACAGTGACACACACATACAGAGACACACACTGACACTGACAGCCACACACACAGACACTGACAGCCACACACACAGACACTGACACACACACAGACACTGACACACACACAGACACTGACACACACACAGACACTGACACACACACAGACACTGACTGACAGTGGCACACACATACAGAGACACACACTGACACTGACAGCCACACACACAGACACTGACAGCCACACACACAGACACTGACAGCCACACACAGACACTGACACACACACAGACACTGACACACACACAGACACTGACACACACACAGACACTGACACACACACAGACACTGACACACACATATACAGAGACATACACAGACACTGACACACACACACAGACAGACAGACACACAGACACAGACAGACAGACACACAGACACAGACAGACAGACACACAGACAGACAGACACACAGACACAGACAGACAGACACACAGACAGACAGACACACACAGACACACATACACTGACACACACACACAGACACACAGACACAGACAGACAGACACACAGACACAGACAGACAGACACACAGACACAGACAGACAGACACACAGACACAGACAGACACACAGACAGACAGACACACAGACAGACACACAGACACAGACAGACAGACACACAGACACAGACAGACAGACACACAGACAGACAGACAGACACTGACACACACACACAGACAGTCAGACACACAGACACAGACAGACAGACACACATACACACAGACAGACAGACACACAGACACACACATACACACAGACAGATACACAGACAGACACACAGATACACACCAGATGCCGGAGACTGTGTTCGTTGATTCCGTGTCTTTGTTGCTCGAATTCGTATCGAGTTGTTTTAACAACAACAGCGACTGTCCTCGGCCTGAACCCCGGCCCCGGCCCCGACCCCAGGCCCCGGCTCCGGCCCGGGCCCCCCGCCCTGCCGCCCAGCCCCGACCCCAGGCCCAGCCCCGACCCCAGGCCCCGGCTCCGGCCCGGGCCCCCCGCCCTGCCGCCCAGCCCCGGCCCCAGGCCCAGCCCCGACCCCAGGCCCAGCCCCGGCCCCAGGCCCCGGCTCCGGCCCGGGCCCCCCGCCCTGCCGCCCAGCCCTGACCTCAGGCCCAGCCCCAGCCCCGACCCCAGGCCCAGCCCCGACCCCAGGCCCCGGCTCCGGCCCGGGCCCCCCGCCCTGCCGCCCAGCCCCGACCCCAGGCCCAGCCCCGGCCCCAGGCCCCGGCTCCGGCCCGGGCCCCCCGCCCTGCCGCCCAGCCCTGACCTCAGGCCCAGCCCCAGCCCCGACCCCAGGCCCAGCCCTGACCTCAGGCCCAGGCCCAGACCCCCCGCCATGCCCCCCCCCCGCCCCTCAGGCTCCGCTGGTTGGGTTCCCAGCAGCTACATACCCTGGGCACTCACACACTCTCTCTCTCTCTCTCACTCACTCACTCCCTCACACTCTCTCTCTCTCTCTCTCTCTCACTCACACACTCTCTCTCTCTCTCTCTCTCACTCACTCCCTCACACTCACTCTCACTCACTCACTCTCTTTCACTCACTCACTCTCTCTCTCTCTCTCTCTCTCTCTCACTCAGAGTCTCTCCCCCCACCAGCCGCTCGGTACTCTCTCTCATTCACTCATCCCGGCAGCCCGAGCGCCTTAAAGGGGCAGAGCCGCCCCCCCCCCCCCCCCACTGAGTCTTAAAGGGGCAGAGCCCCCCTGAGTCTTAAACGGGCAGAACCCTCACTGAGTCTCAAAGGGGCAGAGCCCCCCCTGAGTCTTCAAGGGGCAAGTTGTTAAACTATTTGTTTATATGAAACTGTCAATGTCAATGAAACTGACATTCAGACTGTCTCAGGGATAGAACATTGCCTCACAAGCCAGAGACATGTGGGGTCCAGAGAGAGAGAGAGAGAGGCGGACTGGGAAAGAGAGATTCACAGGCACGCAGTGACTGTAGCTCACCAACTGTTGCCCCTCTCAGTGGATTCTGCCCTGCTTCATGTCCCCCACCCCAGGCTTTCCTACCCCACACTCTGGAACTCCGTCCGTCCCTCCGCCTCGCCCCCTCCCATGGCTTCTAACCTTCTGAAGACACCTTCTCTTTGACTGTGTTGTCCTCCTGACGTGAAAGGCGCTTATACAAGTGTCATTTTGTTGTTGTTGATGTTACTCAACCTCCTGCCCCCCCTGCCCCCCACACTGCGGCATCCCTGCCCCCCCTGCCCCCCACACTGCGGAATCCCTGCCCCCCCTGCCCCCCACACTGTGGAATCCCTGCCCCCCCCTGCCCCCCACACTGCGGAATCCCTGCCCCCCCTGCCCCCCACACTGCGGAATCCCTGCCCCCCCTGCCCCCCACACTGCGGAATCCCTGCCCCTCCTGTCTCCCACACTGCGGAATCCCTGCCCCCCATGCCCCCCATGCCCCCCACACTGCGGAATCCCTGCCCCCCCTGCCCCCCCTGCCCCCCCCACTGCGGAATCCCTGCCCCCCCTGCCCCCCACACTGCGGAATCCCTGCCCCCCCTGCCCCCCACACTGCGGAATCCCTGCCCCCCACACTGCGGAATCCCTGCCCACCACACTGCGGAATCCCTGCCCCCCCTGCCCCGCCTGCCTCCCACACTGCGGAATCCCTGCCCCCCTGCCCCCCACACTGCGGAATCCCTGCCCCCCCTGCCCCCCACACTGCGGAATCCCTGCCCCCCCTGCCCCTCCTGCCCCCCACACTGCGGAATCCCTGCCCACACACAGCCCCCCCACACTGCGGAATCCCTGCCCCCCCTGCCCCCCACACTGCGGAATCCCTGCCCCCCATGCCCCCCACACTGCGGAATCCCTGCCCCCCACACTGCGGAATCCCTGCCCCCCACACTGCGGAATCCCTGCCCCCCCTGCCCCCCCTGCCCCCCACACTGCGGAATCACTGCCCCCCACACTGCGGAATCCCTGCCCCCCCTGCCCCCCACACTGTGGAATCCCTGCCCCCCCTGCCCCCCACACTGCGGAATCCCTGCCCCCCACACTGCGGAATCCCTGCCCCCCACACTGCGGAATCCCTGCCCCTCCTGCCCCCCACACTGCGGAATCCCTGCCCCTCCTGCCCCCCACACTGCGGAATCCCTGCTCCCCCTGCCCCCCACACTGCGGAATCCCTGCCCCCCCTGCCCCCCACACTGTGGAATCCCTGCCCCCCCTGCCCCCCACACTGCGGAATCCCTGCCCCCCCTGCCCCCCACACTGTGGAATCCCTGCCCCCCCTGCCCCCCACACTGCGGAATCCCTGCCCCCCACACTGCGGAATCCCTGCCCCCCACACTGCGGAATCCCTGCCCCTCCTGCCCCCCACACTGCGGAATCCCTGCCCCTCCTGCCCCCCACACTGCGGAATCCCTGCCCCCCATGCCCCCCACACTGCGGAATCCCTGCCCCTCCTGCCCCCCACACTGCGGAATCCCTGCCCCCCACACTGCGGAATCCCTGCCCCCCACACTGCGGAATCCCTGCCCCCCACACTGCGGAATCCCTGCCCCCCCTACCCCCCACACTGCGGAATCCCTGCCCACACACAGCCCCCCACAGTGCGGAATCTCTGCCCCCCCCTGCCCCCCACACAGCGGAATCCCTGCCCCCCACACTGCGGAATCCCTGCCCCCCCTGCCCCTCACACTGCGGAATCCCTGCCCCTCCTGCCCCCCCCACTGCGGAATCCCTGCTCCCCCTGCCCCCCACACTGCGGAATCCCTGCCCCCCCTGCCCCCCACACTGTGGAATCCCTGCCCCCCCTGCCCCCCACACTGCGGAATCCCTGCCCCCCCTGCCCCCCACACTGCGGAATCCCTGCCTCCCCTGCCCCCCACACTGCGGAATCCCTACCCCCCCTGCCCCCCACACTGCGGAATCCCTGCCCCCCATGCCCCCCACACTGCGGAATCCCTGCCCCCCCTGCCCCCCACACTGCGGAATCCCTGCCGCCCATGCCCCCCACACTGCGGAATCCCTGCCCCCCATGCCCCCCACACTGCGGAATCCCTGCCCCCCATGCCCCCCACACTGCGGAATCCCTGCCCCCCCTGCCCCCCACACTGCGGAATACCTGCCCCCCACACTGCGGAATCCCTGCCCCCCACACTGCGGAATCCCTGCCCCCCACACTGCGGAATCCCTGCCCCCCCTACCCCCCACACTGCGGAATCCCTGCCCACACACAGCCCCCCACAGTGCGGAATCTCTGCCCCCCCCTGCCCCCCACACAGCGGAATCCCTGCCCCCCACACTGCGGAATCCCTGCCCCCCCTGCCCCTCACACAGCGGAATCCCTGCCCCCCCCCACTGCGGAATCCCTGCTCCCCCTGCCCCCCACACTGCGGAATCCCTGCCCCCCCTGCCCCCCACACTGCGGAATCCCTGCCCCTCCTGCCCCCCACACTGCGGAATCCCTGCCCCCCCTGCCCCCCACACTGCGGAATCCCTGCCCCTCCTGCCCCCCACACTGCGGAATCCCTGCCTCCCCTGCCCCCCACACTGCGGAATCCCTGCCCCTCCTGCCCCCCACACTGCGGAATCCCTGCCCCCCCTGCCCCCCACACTGCGGAATCCCTGCCCCCGCTGCCCCCCACACTGCGGAATCCCTGCCCCCCCTGCCCCCCCTGCCCCTCCTGCCCCCCACACTGCGGAATCCCTGCCCACACACAGCCCCCCCACACTGCGGAATCCCTGCCCCCCCTGCCCCCCACACTGCGGAATCCCTGCCCCCCATGCCCCCCACACTGCGGAATCCCTGCCCCCCACACTGCGGAATCCCTGCCCCCCATGCCCCCCACACTGCGGAATCCCTGCCCCCCACACTGCGGAATCCCTGCCCCCCCTGCCCCCCACACTGCGGAATCACTGCCCCCCCCACTGCGGAATCCCTGCCCCCCCACACTGCGGAATCCCTGCCCCTCCTGCCCCCCACACTGCGGAATCCCTGCCCCCCCCACTGCGGAATCCCTGCACCCCCCACTGCGGAATCCCTGCCCCCCCTGCCCCCCACACTGAGGAATCCCTGCCCCCCCTACCCCCCACACTGCGGAATCCCTGCCCCCCCTACCCCCCACACTGCGGAATCCCTGCCCACACACAGCCCCCCACACTGCGGAATCCCTGCCCCCCCTGCCCCCCCCACTGCGGAATCCCTGCTCCCCCTGCCCCCCACACTGCGGAATCCCTGCCCCCCCTGCCCCCCACACTGCGGAATCCCTGCCCCCCCCTGCCCCCCACACTGCGGAATCCCTGCCCCTCCTGCCTCCCACACTGCGGAATCCCTGCCCCCCCTGCCCCCCACACTGCGGAATCCCTGCCCCCCACACTGCGGAATCCCTGCCCCCCACACTGCGGAATCCCTGCCCCCCCCTGCCCCCCACACTGCGGAATCCCTGCCCCTCCTGCCTCCCACACTGCGGAATCCCTGCCCCCCACACTGCGCAATCCCTGCCCCCCCCTGCCCCCCACACTGCGGAATCCCTGCCCCTCCTGCCTCCCACACTGCGGAATCCCTGCCCCCCCTGCCCTGCCCCGCCTGCCTCCCACACTGCGGAATCCCTGCCCCCCCTGCCCTGCCCCGCCTGCCTCCCACACTGCGGAATCCCTGCCCCCCCTGCCCTGCCCCGCCTGCCTCCCATACTGCGGAATCCCTGCCCCCCCTGCCCCCCACACTGCGGAATCCCTGCCCCCCCTGCCCCCCCTGCCCCCCACACTGCGGAATCACTGCCCCCCACACTGCGGAATCCCTGCCCCCCCTGCCCCTCACACTGTGGAATCCCTGCCCCCCCTGCCCCCCACACTGCGGAATCCCTGCCCCCCACACTGCGGAATCCCTGCCCCCCACACTGCGGAATCCCTGCCCCTCCTGCCCCCCACACTGCGGAATCCCTGCCCCTCCTGCCCCCCACACTGCGGAATCCCTGCCCCCCCTGCCCCCCACACTGCGGAATCCCTGCCCCTCCTGCCCCCCACACTGCGGAATCCCTGCCCCCCCTGCCCCCCACACTGCGGAATCCCTGCCCCCCACACTGCGGAATCCCTGCCCCCCACACTGCGGAATCCCTGCCCCTCCTGCCCCCCACACTGCGGAATCCCTGCCCCTCCTGCCCCCCACACTGCGGAATCCCTGCCCCCCACACTGCGGAATCCCTGCCCCCCACACTGCGGAATCCCTGCCCCCCACACTGCGGAATCCCTGCCCCCCCTACCCCCCACACTGCGGAATCCCTGCCCACACACAGCCCCCCACAGTGCGGAATCTCTGCCCCCCCCTGCCCCCCACACAGCGGAATCCCTGCCCCCCACACTGCGGAATCCCTGCCCCCCCTGCCCCTCACACTGCGGAATCCCTGCCCCTCCTGCCCCCCCCACTGCGGAATCCCTGCTCCCCCTGCCCCCCACACTGCGGAATCCCTGCCCCTCCTGCCCCCTACACTGCGGAATCCCTGCCCCCCCTGCCCCCCACACTGCGGAATCCCTGCCCCCCCTGCCCCCCACACTGCGGAATCCCTGCCTCCCCTGCCCCCCACACTGCGGAATCCCTACCCCCCCTGCCCCCCACACTGCGGAATCCCTGCCCCCCATGCCCCCCACACTGCGGAATCCCTGCCCCCCCTGCCCCCCACACTGCGGAATCCCTGCCCCCCATGCCCCCCACACTGCGGAATCCCTGCCCCCCATGCCCCCCACACTGCGGAATCCCTGCCCCCCATGCCCCCCACACTGCGGAATCCCTGCCCCCCCTGCCCCCCACACTGCGGAATACCTGCCCCCCACACTGCGGAATCCCTGCCCCCCACACTGCGGAATCCCTGCCCCCCACACTGCGGAATCCCTGCCCCCCCTACCCCCCACACTGCGGAATCCCTGCCCACACACAGCCCCCCACAGTGCGGAATCTCTGCCCCCCCCTGCCCCCCACACAGCGGAATCCCTGCCCCCCACACTGCGGAATCCCTGCCCCCCCTGCCCCTCACACTGCGGAATCCCTGCCCCTCCTGCCCCCCCCACTGCGGAATCCCTGCTCCCCCTGCCCCCCACACTGCGGAATCCCTGCCCCCCCTGCCCCCCACACTGCGGAATCCCTGCCCCTCCTGCCCCCCACACTGCGGAATCCCTGCCTCCCCTGCCCCCCACACTGCGGAATCCCTGCCCCTCCTGCCCCCCACACTGCGGAATCCCTGCCCCCCCTGCCCCCCACACTGCGGAATCCCTGCCCCCGCTGCCCCCCACACTGCGGAATCCCTGCCCCCCCTGCCCCCCCTGCCCCTCCTGCCCCCCACACTGCGGAATCCCTGCCCACACACAGCCCCCCCACACTGCGGAATCCCTGCCCCCCCTGCCCCCCACACTGCGGAATCCCTGCCCCCCATGCCCCCCACACTGCGGAATCCCTGCCCCCCACACTGCGGAATCCCTGCCCCCCATGCCCCCCACACTGCGGAATCCCTGCCCCTCCTGCCCCCCACACTGCGGAATCCCTGCCCCCCACACTGCGGAATCCCTGCCCCCCCACACTGCGGAATCCCTGCCCCTCCTGCCCCCCACACTGCGGAATCCCTGCCCCCCCCACTGCGGAATCCCTGCCCCCCCCACTGCGGAATCCCTGCCCCCCCTGCCCCCCACACTGAGGAATCCCTGCCCCCCCTACCCCCCACACTGCGGAATCCCTGCCCCCCCTACCCCCCACACTGCGGAATCCCTGCCCACACACAGCCCCCCACACTGCGGAATCCCTGCCCCCCCTACCCCCCACACTGCGGAATCCCTGCCCCTCGCACTGCGGAATCCCTGCCCCCCCCACTGCGGAATCCCTGCCCCCCCCACTGCGGAATCCCTGCCCCCCCTGCCCCCCACACTGAGGAATCCCTGCCCCCCCTACCCCCCACACAGCGGAATCCCTGCCCCCCCTGCCCCCCACACAGCGGAATCCCTGCCCCCCCTGCCCCTCACACTGCGGAATCCCTGCCCCTCCTGCCCCCCCCACTGCGGAATCCCTGCTCCCCCTGCCCCCCACACTGCGGAATCCCTGCCCCCCCTGCCCCCCACACTGCGGAATCCCTGCCCCCCCCTGCCCCCCACACTGCGGAATCCCTGCCCCTCCTGCCTCCCACACTGCGGAATCCCTGCCCCCCCTGCCCCCCACACTGCGGAATCCCTGCCTCCCCTGCCCCCCACACTGCGGAATCCCTGCCCCCCACACTGCGGAATCCCTGCCCCCCCCTGCCCCCCACACTGCGGAATCCCTGCCCCTCCTGCCTCCCACACTGCGGAATCCCTGCCCCCCACACTGCGGAATCCCTGCCCCCCCTGCCCTGCCCCGCCTGCCTCCCACACTGCGGAATCCCTGCCCCCCCTGCCCTGCCCCGCCTGCCTCCCACACTGCGGAATCCCTGCCCCCCCTGCCCTGCCCCGCCTGCCTCCCACACTGCGGAATCCCTGCCCCCCCTGCCCTCCACACTGTGGAATCCCTGCCCCCCCTGCCCCACCTGCCTCCCACACTGCGGAATCCCTGCCCCCCCTGCCCCCCACACTGCGGAATCCCTGCCCCCCCTGCCCCTCACACTGCGGAATCCCTGCCCCTCATGCCCCCCACACTGCGGAATCCCTGCCCCCCCTGCCCCTCACACTGCGGAATCCCTGCCCCTCATGCCCCCCACACTGCGGAATCCCTGCCCCTCATGCCCCCCACACTGCGGAATCCCTGCCCCCCCCTGCCCGCCACACTGCGGAATCCCTGCCCCCCCTGCCCCTCACACTGCGGAATCCCTGCCCCTCATGCCCCCCACACTGCGGAATCCCTGCCCCTCATGCCCCCCACACTGCGGAATCCCTGCCCCCCCCTGCCCGCCACACTGCGGAATCCCTGCCCCCCCTGCCCCCCACACTGCGGAATCCCTGCTCCCCCTGCCCCCACACTGCGGAATCCCTGCCCCCACACTGCGGAATCCCTGCCCCCCCTGCCCCCCACACTGCGGAATCCCTGCCCACCCTGCCCCCCACACAGCGGAATCCCTGCCCCCCCTGTCCCCCACACTGCGGAATCCCTGCCCCCCCTGCCCCCCACACTGCGGAATCCCTACCCCCTCTGCCCCCCACACTGCGGAATCCCTACCCCCTCTGCCCCCCACACTGCGGAATCCCTACTCCCCCTGCCCCCCACACTGCGGAATCCCTGCCCCCCTTGCCCCCCACACTGCGGAATCCCTGCCCCCTTGCCCCCCACACTGCGGAATCCCTGCCCCCCTTGCCCCCACACTGCGGAATCCCTGCCCCCCTTGCCCCCCACACTGCGGAATCCCTGCCCCCTTGCCCCCCACACTGCGGAATCCCTGCCCCCCCTGCCCCCACACTGCGGAATCCCTACCCCCCCTGCCCCCCACACTGCGGAATCCCTGCCCCCCCTGCCCCCCACACTGCGGAATCCCTGCCCCCCCTGCCCCCCACACTGCGGAATCCCTGCCCCCCCTGCCCCCCCACACTGCGGAATCCCTGCCCCCCCTGCCCCCCCACTGCGGAATCCCTGCCCACACACAGCCCCCCCACACTGCGGAATCCCTGCCCCCCATGCCCCCCACACTGTGGAATCCCTGCCCCTCCTGCCCCCCACACTGCGGAATCCCTGCCCCCCCTGCCCCCCACACTGCGGAATCCCTGCCCCCCCTGCCCCCCACACTGCGGAATCCCTGCCCCCCCTGCCCCCCATACTGCAGAATCCCTGCCCTCCCTGCCCCCCACACTGCGGAATCCCTGCCCCCCCTGCCCCCCCACTGCGGAATCCCTGCCCACACACAGACCCCCCACACTGCGGAATCCCTGCCCCCCTTGCCCCCCACACTGCGGAATCCTGCCCCCCTTGCCCCCCACACTGCGGAATCCCTGCCCACACACAGCCCCCCACACTGCGGAATCCCTGCCCCCCACACTGGGGGGGGAGGGCTGTGTGTGTGCAGAGGGAGTGCTGTGTGTGTGGGGGGGGGGAGGGCTGTGTGTGTGTGTGTGGGGGGGGGAGGGCTGTGTGTGCGGAGGGAGGGCTGTGTGTGTGGGGGGGGAGGGCTGTGTGTGTGTGGGGGGGAGGGCTGTGTGTGTGCGGAGGGAGGGCTGTGTGTGTGGGGGGGGGGAGGGCTGTGTGTGTGTGTGTGGGGGGGGGGAGGGCTGTGTGTGTGCGGGGGGGAGGGCTGTGTGTGTGTGTGGGGGGGGGGGGAGGGCTGTGTGTGTGCGCGGGGGAGGGCTGTGTGTGTGTGTGTGGGGGGGGGGAGGGCTGTGTGTGTGCGGGGGGGAGGGCTGTGTGTGTGTGTGGGGGGGGAGGGCTGTGTGTGTGTGTGTGGTGGGGAGGGCTGTGTGTGTGTGTGGGGGGGGGGAGGGCTGTGTGTGTGTGTGTGTGGGGGGGAGGGCTGTGTGTGTGTGTGTGGGGGGGGAGGGCTGTGTGTGTGTGTGTGTGCGGGGGGAGGGCTGTGTGTGTGTGTGGGGTAGGGCTGCGTGTGTGTGTGTGCGGGGTAGGGCTGTGTGTGTGTGTGTGTGTGGGGGGGGGGTAGGGCTGTGTGTGTGTGTGGGAGGGGGAGGGCTGTGTGTGTGTGTGGGGGGGGAGGGCTGTGTGTGTGGGGGGGGGGGGGAGGGCTGTGTGTGTGGGGGGGGGAGGTCTGTGTGTGTGCGGGGGGGAGGGCTGTGTGTGTGCGGGGGGAGGGCTGTGTGTGTGTGCGGGGGGAGGGCTGTGTGTGTGCGGGGGGAGGGCTGTGTGTGTGTGGGGTGGGGAGGGCTGTGTGTGTGTGGGGGGGGGAGGGCTGTGTGTGTGCGGGAGGGGGGGAGGGCTGTGTGTGTGCGGGAGGGGGGGCAGGGCTGTGTGTGTGCGGGAGGGGGTAGGGCTGTGTGGGGGGGGGGGAGAGGGCTGTGTGTGTGTGGGGGGGGGAGGGCTGTGTGTGTGTGAGGGGTGAGGGCTGTGTGTGTGCGGGGGGAGGGCTGTGTGTGTGTGTGGGGGGGATAGGGCTGTGTGTGTGCGGAGGGAGGGCTGAGTGTGTGTGGGGGCTGTGTGTGTGTGTGGGGGGAGGGCTGTGTGTGTGTGTGGGGGGGGGGAGGGCTGTGTGTGTGTGGGGGGGGGAGGGCTGCGTGTGTGTGTGGGGAGGGCTGTGTGTGTGGGGGGGAGGGCTGTGTATGTGTGGGGGGGTAGGGCTGTGTGTGTGCGGGAGGAGGGCTGTGTGTGCGGGGGGGAGGGCTGTGTGTGTGCGGGGGGAGGGCTGTGTGTGTGTGCGGGGGGAGGGCTGTGTGTGTGTGCGGGGGGAGGGCTGTGTGTGTGCGGGGGGAGGGCTGTGTGTGTGTGGGGGGGGGAGGGCTGTGTGTGTGGGGGGGGGGGAGGGCTGTGTGTGTGCGGGAGGGGGGGGAGGGCTGTGTGTGTGCGGGAGGGGGGGCAGGGCTGTGTGTGTGCGGGAGGGGGTAGGGCTGTGTGGGGGGGGGGAGGGCTGTGTGTGTGTGTGGGGGGGGGAGGGCTGTGTGTGTGTGTGGGGGGGATAGGGCTGTGTGTGTGCGGAGGGAGGGCTGAGTGTGTGTGGGGGCTGTGTGTGTGTGTGGGGGGAGGGCTGTGTGTGTGTGTGGGGGGGGGGAGGGCTGTGTGTGTGTGGGGGGGGGAGGGCTGCGTGTGTTTGTGGGGAGGGCTGTGTGTGTGGGGGGGAGGGCTGTGTATGTGTGGGGGGGTAGGGCTGTGTGTGTGCGGGAGGAGGGCTGTGTGTGCGGGGGGGAGGGCTGTGTGTGCGGGGGGAGGGCTGTGTGTGTGTGCGGGGGGAGGGCTGTGTGTGTGTGGGGGGGGAGGGCTGTGTGTGTGCGGGGGGAGGGCTGTGTGTGTGTGCGGGGGGAGGGCTGTGTGTGTGGGGGGGGGGGGAGGGCTGTGTGTGTGTGGGGGGGGGAGGGCTGTGTGTGTGCGGGAGGGGGGGGAGGGCTGTGTGTGTGCGGGAGGGGGGGAGGGCTGTGTGGGGGCGGGGGGGAGGGCTGTGTGGGGGGGGGGAGGTCTGTGTGTGTGTGGGGGTGGGAGGGCTGTGTGTGTGTGTGAGGGGGGAGGGCTGTGTGTGTGTGCGGGGGGAGGGCTGTGTGTGTGTGTGGGGGGGGATAGGGCTGTGTGTGTGCGGAGGGAGGACTGAGTGTGTGTGGGGGCTGTGTGTGTGTGGGGGGGGGAGGGCTGTGTGTGTGTGTGGGGGGGGGGAGGGCTGTGTGTGTGTGGGGGGGGTAGGGCTGTGTGTGTGCCGGGGGGAGGGCTGTGTGTGTGGGGGGGCTGTGTGTGTGTGTGGGGGGGGTAGGGCTGTGTGTGTGCGGCGGGGAGGGCTGTGTGTGTGTGCACGGATGGGAGGGCTGTGTGTGTGTGCGGGGGGAGGGCTATGTGTGTGTGGTGGGAGGGCTGTGTGTGTGGGGGGGGAGGGCTGCGTGTGTGTGTGGGGAGGGCTGTGTGTGTGGGGGGGAGGGCTGTGTGTGTGTGCGGGGGGAGGCTGTGTGTGTGGGGGGGGGGGAGGGCTGTGTGTGTGTGGGGGGGGGAGGGCTGTGTGTGTGCGGGAGGGGGGGGAGGGCTGTGTGTGTGCGGGAGGGGGGAGGGCTGTGTGTGTGTGCGGGGGGAGGGCTGTGTGTGTGTGTGGGGGGGATAGGGCTGTGTGTGTGTGGGGGGGGGGGAGGGCTGTGTGTGTGTGGGGGGGGGAGGGCTGTGTGTGTGTGGGGGGGGGGGAGGGCTGTGTGTGTGTGGGGGGGGAGGGCTGTGTGTGTGTGGGGGGGGTTGGGCTGTGTGTGTGGGGGGGGAGGGCTGTGTGTGTGGGGGGGAGGGCTGTGTGTGTGGGGGGGAGGGCTGTGTGTGTGTGGGGGGGGAGGGCTGTGTGTGCGGGGGGAGGGATGTGTGTGTGCGGGGGAGGGAGGGCTGTGTGTGTGGGGGGGGAGGGCTGTGTGTGTGGGGGGGAGGGCTGTGTGTGTGGGGTGGGGAGGGCTGTGTGTGTGTGGGGGGGGAGGGCTGTGTGTGTGCGGGGGAGGGCTGTGTGTGTGTGGGGGGGGTTGGGCTGTGTGTGTGGGGGGGAGGGCTGTGTGTGTGGGGGGGAGGGCTGTGTGTGTGCGGGGGGAGGGCTGTGTTTGTGGGGGCGAGGGCTGTGTGTGTGTGTGGGGGGGGGGAGGGCTGCGTGTGTGTGTGGGGAGGGCTGTGTGTGTGTGGGGGAGAGGGCTGTGTGTGTGTGGGGGGGTAGGGCTGTATGTGTGCGGGAGGAGGGCTGTGTGTGTGGGGGAGGGCTGTGTGTGGGGGGGAGGGCTGTGTGTGTGTGCGGGGGGGAGGTCTGTGTGTGTGTGTGGGGGGGGGTAGGGCTGTGTGTGTGTGGGGGGGAGGGCTGTGTGTGCAGGGGGGAGGGCTGTGTGTGTATGGGGGGGGAGGGCTGTGTGTGTGTGTGGGGGGGGTAGGGCTGTGTGTGTGGGGGGGGGGGAGGGCTGTGTGTGCGGGGGGGAGGACTGTGTGTGTGTGGGGGGGCAGGGCTGTGTGTGTGGGGGGGGAGGGCTGTGTGTGCGGGGGGGGAGGACTGTGTGTGTGTGGGGGGGCAGGGCTGTGTGTGTGTGGGGGGGGAGGGCTGTGTGTGTGTGGGGGGGGAGGGCTGTGTGTGTGGGGGGGGGAGGGCTGTGTGTGCAGGGGGAGGGCTGTGTGTTTATGGGGGGGGAGGGCTGTGTGTGTGTGTGGGGGGGGTAGGGCTGTGTGTGTGGGGGGGGGGGAGGGCTGTGTGTGCGGGGGGGAGGACTGTGTGTGTGTGGGGGGGCAGGGCTGTGTGTGCGGGGGGGGAGGACTGTGTGTGTGCGGGGGGGCAGGGCTGTGTGTGTGTGGGGGGGGAGGGCTGTGTGTGTGTGTGGGGGGGGAGGGCTGTGTGTGCGGGGGGGGAGGGCTGTGTGTGTGTGGGTGGGTAGGGCTGTGTGTGTGCGGGAGGAGGGCTGTGTGTGTGGGGGGAGGGCTGTGTGTGTGGGGGGAGGGCTGTGTGTGTGTGCGGGGGGGAGGGCTGTGCGTGTGTGTGTGTGGGGGGTAGGGCTGTGTGTGTGGGGGGGGGGAGGGCTGTGTGTGCGGGGGGGAGGACTGTGTGTGTGTGGGGGGGCAGGGCTGTGTGTGTGTGGGGGGGGGGGGGGCTGTGTGTGCGGGGGGGAGGGCTGTGTGTGCGGGGGGGAGGGCTGTGTGTGTGTGGGGGGGCAGGGCTGTGTGTGTGTGTGGGGTACCAAGGTTATGGTGATAGTGCCATGATACTACTACCATTACCATGGTACTTTTTTATATGGGGACTGTGTATGTGGGGTGGGGGTTGAGCAGTGTGAGTGTGCGGGGGGGTAGCTGTGTAGGTGTGTGTGGGGGAGGGGCTGTATGTGGGGTGGAGGCTGTGTGTGTGGGGTGGGTGCTGTGTAGGTGTGTGTGGGGTGGGGGCGGTGTGTGAGGTGGGGGCTGTGTAGGTGTGTGTGTGGGCTGGGGGCTATGTAGGTGTGTGTGGGGTGGGGGTAGTGTGGGTGTGTGTGGGGTGGGGGCTGTGTAGGTGTGCGTGTGCGGTGGGGGTTGTGTGGGTGTGTGTGGGGTGGGGGCTGTGTAGGTGTGTGAGGTGGGGGCTGTGTGTGTGGGGGTGGCTGTGTGTGTGGGGGGGGGCTGTGTGTGTGTGGGGGGCTGTGTGTGTGTGGTGGGGGCTGTGTGTGTGGGGGGGGCTGTGTGTGGAGGGGGCTGTGTGTGGGGGGGGCTGTGTAGGTGTGTGTGCGGGGGGGCTGTGTGTGGGGGGGGGCTGTGTAGGTGTGTGTGTGGGGGGCTGTGTGTGTGGGGGGGCTGTGTAGGTGTGTGGTGTGGGGGGCGCTGTGTGTGTGTGGGGGGCTGTGTGTGTGTGTGGGGGGGCTGTGTAGGTGTGTGTGGGGGGGAGCTGTGTGTGGGGGGGGCTGTGTAGGTGTGTGGGGGGGGGGCTGTGTGTGTGTGTGGGGGGTGGGGGGGGCGCTGTGTAGGTGTGTGTGGGTGGGGGGCGGGGGTTGCTAGCTAGTCTCTGGCTTTCAGGCAGAAGGGTCCATGGGGAGGGTTGAGGTGGGTACTGAGATGGAGTCAGGTTCCAGGCTGGGAGGCAATGGGAGCTGCCCCAAGAGACCTCATCTCATCAAAGCTTCTCAGCCTTTTCTTTGCCGGCTCCAGTTCCCAGCCCAGCGGAGACATGAGAGGCTTCACAGTGACCCCAACCCCAACACCGACACCTGTGAGACTGAGAGACAGCGAGACTGTGAGACGCACACATACACACAACAACAACAAGATGGCATGGGTCTCGCAGCTTTCACGTCGGGAGGTTGTCCCAAGGTGCTGAACAGTCAGGGGTTGGGACCCGAACACATGGGAGGGGCAGGGTAGCGGGGAGGGGAGGGGAGGGGGAGAGTTAGGAGGGCAGCAGAAGGCATGGTCACAAAGGAGGGGCTCTAGTCCGGCCTTCACAGAGGCCAGGGAGGCGGGGAGGCGAAGGGACTGGGATGGAGTTCCAGAGGTTGGGGGCAGTGGGTCTGGCCTCGTCCATGTCCCCCCGAATCCTCCGCTCCACCCTCGGCGGCCGGGCCTTCAGCCCCGAGGCTCTGGAACTCCCTCCCTCACTCCCCCCCCCCCCCCCCCCCCCCCCCCTCTCTTCCCAGTTTCAGTCTCAGCTAAACACCTTTCTTTTCGACCGCGCTTTCGGTCGCCTTCTCCCCCCTGTCCCTGGTTGGGAAGTGCTCTGAGACACCCCCCGGCATGGAGGGAGGGAGGGAGGGAGCTGTATGCACTCAAGCTGTTGTTCTGCAGGATGCTTTGGGACGCCTTGAAGAAGTGATAGGCTCTATATCAAACGCAAGGATTATTATTATAATCATTGTTAGGCTTCTGGGTTCCCAGCACTGGGTTTGGATTCAGTCGCATTGACATTCATGTCCTGTGTGGATTAGAGTCTGTGTGAAGCTGGTGACCCCCTATTGTCCCACGACCACGACGCTGCCTATTCACAATCCTCCGCGTTTCATGTCCAGCCTGACGTCTCTCGCTGAGTCAGCTGTTTCTCACTTCCCCACGTTTACCTCTTTGGAAATCTCTACTCAAATTCCTGTTCTTCAATCCTGAGTGAACGTACATAAGAACGAGGTGCCATACGCGGTATGAACACGAGGATACCCGGTGGACTCCTGTAGGTTAGCGCTCTCCACTCGCAAAGCAACGTTTGATTTGATTCCTGCTCAGGCAAAACACAGGGCAAGTTTCCTAACTCCACATAGCTCTGTTTACTGGCAGTAATAATAATAATAATAATCATCCTTGCATTCACTTCTTCTAGACCGTGTCTCATAGAATCATAGAATTTTACGGCACAAAAGGAGGCCATTCGGCCCATCTAGTCTGTGCCGGCTCTTTGAAAAGAGCGATTCAATCCCACTGCCCTGCCCGCTCCCCATAGCCTAATAGCGCTTCACAGAATATACTGTAAAGTGAAGTGACTGTATATATTTTGTGGGCAGAACGCGGCAGCCAATTGTGCACAGCAGCGTCTCCCCCCCCCCACACAGCCGTGGGTTGAAATGACCAATTTATGATTTTGTTTTTTGTGCTGGATTATTATCAGCCTTGCCCAGTGTTTCACCCTGCCCGGGAATCGAACCCAGGTCTCTCGCTGGCGGGAATTGCCGGGAATTAAACCCAGGTCTCTGGCTTGCGAGGCAAATGCTCTAACCACTGAGCTACAGGAATCCACATGGGTAGAGTGTCTCCATCACCGTAATCAGATGAGTGTCTGAAATGCACGGAAACACATCACTGTGTTTACGAGTCTTCAAACCAAGCTAAGCATTCCATGGCATTCAACCCACACTTGGAAATCACAGAGATAGATGGTTGGAAAGGAATGCGCTCTCTCTTCCTTGAAGAATGCATACTAATTCACATTTAAATCCCCACCCCCCACCACCCTACATCTGTGACCTCCTATCCCCTTACCAATCTGCCCCCCCCCACCCCTCCCTCCGCTCAGCAGGCTCTGGCCTGCTCCACGTCCCCCGACCCACCCCCCCCACCATTGGCCTCCAGCCACTCTGCCCCCAACCTCTGGAACTCCATCCCACAGTCCCTCCCCATCGCCCCCTCCCTGGCCTCCTTCAAGTCTCGCCTCAAGACTCTCCTCTTCGATGATCCCATCGGCAACAATAATCCCCCCCTTTCCTCCCCCGCCCCCACATCCCTCCCCCCACCTCACTGTCCTTAGCTTGGGTATGAAGCAGTGACTGTCCAGCAGCTTGGGACGGCCTCCTGATGTGAAAGGCGCCAGACAATTGTAATTTTGTTCTTGTTGTAATTCTGGAGAGTGTTAGGCATAGGTTGGCTAGAGCCAAAGCTTTGGGGGATCCCAGAGTGTGCATTGGGGGTAACTGTCTAACCATCTAAAAACAAATAGTTTGCCATTAATATCATTGTCTGGCAAGCTTTCCAGTTGCCTGTCCTGCTAGGCCTACCCTACCCATTAGAGCTTTGGCTTGAAGGGTTAACAGAAGCTGAGTGACTGGCCCCTAGTGACTGGTCTGCCCTTCCAAGTCCTGCCGATGTGTCAGGCTGTGCTGGGCTGTGCTGAGCCTGGGTTAGGAACCTGACGAGAGACCCTCACAGCCAGCTGGCTGGACTCCGACATTCCACAGGCCACCTTGGGCCTAGTTCCAAGTTGGTAGCAGTGAACAAAGGAGACATTGAGACAATGAGTAGAGGGGCTATACAAGTGTTGTACAAAGGCAGAGCGCACAATATAAAGGTTTACATAGTGAGAGGAAAAGCTGATACTCTATTCAGACCGCAAGACATAATGAGAATGAGAGTTCCCAAAAGGATTCAGAGTGTGAAGTCAGAAGATGACAAACAATTGGAGATGGAAAACATACTAGAAAAATAACAACAGGTTTGGGGGAGAAGAGGACTGAAGAAAGGAGAAGATATATCATACAGTTGAACAAAATAGTAAAACCAATAATAGTCTAGAAGAATGTTAGAAGGTTATTAGGTTGATAGGTTACTCAAAGGTGGGTTCAATTAGGGACCAAAGAGGAAATCTTCCTGTGGAGGCAGAGGGCTTGGCTGATGGACTGAATGAGTACTTTGCCTCTGTCTTCACAAAAGAAGAGGATGCAGCCAATGCCACAGTATTGGAGGAGAGGGTAGAGGAAATGGATAAGATTAGTATAAACACAGAGGAGGAACTAAAAAGATCATCGGTGCTGAAGGTCACCTGGTCCAGACAGGATGTATCCTAGGTTTCACCGCCTTGGGCCATCCGAGCGGCGTCTCAGAGCGCTTAAGACCTGGGGGTTCATATAAATAAATCTTTGATGGTGCAGGACTGGCAGACAAGGCTGTTAAAAAAGCGTACGGGATACTAGGCTTTACACTGACCCACTCGCCAGTGGAAATAGTTTCTCCGTGTTCACCCTATTGAATCCCATCATAATCTTGAAAGCTTCTATTATGACTCCTTCTCTGGTCCAAGGAGAATAATCCTCGCTGCTCTCCAGCCTTTCCTCATAGATAGAATGTTACGGCCCAGAAGGAGGCCATTCGGCCATCGAGTCTGTGCCGGCTCTGTGACCGAGCCAGTCACTATCATTAACCCCAATCACCAGCTTTCTCCCCATAACCCTGCAAACACGTCTTCCCCAGATACCTATCTAGTTCCCTCTTAAAAGCTGCTATCGAATCGGACCTCACTACCCTTTCAGGCAGATCATTCCAAATTGGAACAACTCGCTGAGCAAAAAAAATTCTTCTAACCTCCCCTCTGCTTCTTTTGGTAGATATCTTAATACTGTGACCACGGGTCACAGACACACCTACCAGCGGAAACAGCTTTTCCCTATCTAGCTGTCGAAACCTTCAATGATCTTGAAGACCTCTATCAGGTCCCACGTAACCTTCTCTGCTCTAATGGGAAAAGTCCTCACTTCTCCAGTCTGTCCTCATAGCGAAGGTTCCCCATTCCTGGTATCATTCTCGTGAATCTCCTCTGCACCCTTTCCTGATAACTGAAGTCCCTCATTCCTGGTACCATCCTGGGAAATCTCCTCTGTACCCTCTCCAATGCCTTGACATCCCCTAAAGTGTGAAACCCAGAACTGAACACAGTCTCAGCTGAGGCCTGACCAGTGTTTTATGGCTGGCTTGCTTATCTAGAGCACTAGAAGTGGAGGACCTATTGAGTTCCTTCAAGGAGGTTATTATGAAGGCAATGGAACAATGTGTATCCTGCAAAGCAAAGGTACCACTTGTCTGGTTGGACGGGGCAATAAAGGAACAATGACAAAAATATCAACAAAATTACATTTATAGGGCACCTTTCATGTTCGGAGGACGTCTCAAGTGCTGAGCAGTCAGGGGTCAGGACCCGAGCTGGAGGAGAGGGGGGAAAGGGTTGGGATCAGGGATGGCAGAGAGGTAGGAGAGCAACTGAAGGCACGGCCAAAGCGGAGGGTTTTGAGACGGGTCTTGAAAGTGGTAAGTGAGGAAGCGAGGCAAAGAGATTGTGGGATGGAGTTCCAAAGTGTAGGGCAGAAAGACTGAAAGCCCAGCCACCAATGGTAGGGTGGGACAGGCTGGAGAACATGGAGCAGGCCGGGGCCTGCTGAACAGAGGGAGTGGACTGCTTGATAGCGGGTCAGCAGGCCAGAGAGGTAGGAGGGCCTTGAAAGTGAGAACAAAAATCTTAAAATTCATCTTCTGAGGAATGGGGAGCCAGTGGAGCCGGCCGAGGCTGGGGGTGATGGGACTGAAGAGCCTGGTGTGGGTGAGGACTCGAGCTGCAGAGTTTTGGATGATCGGCAGCATGTGGAGGGAAGAGTTGGGGAGGCCGACGAGGAGGCGCACTATATAAATCGAAGTTGTTGTGGTTGTTGTTGAGGGAGTTGCTGTAGTTCATAGAATCAAAGAATTTTATGGCACAAAAGGAGGCCATTCGGCCCATCTAGTCTGTGCCAGCTCTTTGAACAGAGCAACTCAATCCCACTGCCTAGCTCTCTCCCCATAACCTAACAGACCTGTTCTCCCTAAATAAATATCTAATTCTCTTTTAAAAGCTGTTATGGAATCTGTCTCCATCACCTTTCCAGGCAATGCATTCCAGATTCCAACAACCAGCTGAGTGAAAACATTTCTCCTCAGCTCCCCTCTGCTTCGTTTAGCAACTATTTTAAATCTGTGACCACGAGTCACTGATTCGCTCACCAGTGGAAACAGTCTTTCCCTATTCACCCTGTCGAAACCTCTCATAATCTTATAAACCTCTATCAGGTCTCCTCTCAATCTTCTTTGTTCCAAAGAGAATAAGCCTAGCTTATCTAGCGTTCCCTCGTAGCTGAAGTCCCTCTTTCCTGGCACCATCCTAGTAAATCTCCTCTGCTCCCTTTCCAATGCCTTAACATCCTTCCTATAGTGTGGTGACCAGAACTGCACACAGTACTGTAGCTGAGGCCTAACCAAAGTTTTATAGAGGTTAGTCAGCACTTCCTGACTTTTGTACTCTATACCCCTATTTATAAAGCCTAGTATCCCATATGCCTTTTTAACAGCCTTGTCTACCTGTCCTGCCACTTTCAAAGAGTCACTAACAAAAATCCCCAGGTCTCTCTGTTCCTTCACACCCTTTAAAATTGTACTATCTACTTTATATTGCCTCCTCTCATTTCTTCTCCCAAAATGTATCACCTCACACTTCTCTGCATTAAACTTCATCTGCCATGTGTCTGCCCACTTTACCATTTTATCTGTATCTTCTTGCAGATGGCTACTATCCTCCTCACTATTTACTATTCTCCCTAACTTAGTATCATCTGCAAACTTGGAAACTGTGCTCCCTACACCCAAGTCCAGATCATTAATATATATTAAAAAGAGCAGTGGTCCCAATACCGATCCCTGGGGGGCGCCACTGCACACTTCCCTCCAGTCTGAAAAGCAGCCGCTCACCACAACTCTCTGCTTTCTGTCTCGCAGCCAGTTGTGGATCCACGCTGCCAGTGTCCCTTTAACGCTGTGGGCCTCTACTTTCCTAATAAGCCTCTCATGTGGCACTTTGTCAAATGCCTTTTGAAATTCCATGTAAACTATATCAACTGCGCTGCCCTCGTCCACCCATTCCGTTACCTCATCGAAAAATTCTATCAGATTTGTAAGGCAAGATTTGCCTTGAACAAATCCATGCTGGCTGTCCTTTATCAGCCTGTATCTTTCTAGGTGAAGATCTATCTTGTCCCTGATTACAGACTCTAGAAGTTTGCCCACTACTGACGTTAGACTGACTGGCCTGTAGTTCCCAGGTTTGTCCTTCTGACCCTTTGTGTACAGGGGAGTAACATTAGCAACCCTCCAGTCCTCTGGCACCAACCCTGTGTCCAAGGAAGATTGAGAGATTGTGGCCATAGTCTCTGCTATTTGCTCCTGTACTTCCCTCAGTAACCTAGGAGGCATCCCATCCAGACCAGGTGACTTATCTACCTTGAGCGCCGTCAACCTTTTTAGTACTTCCTCTGTGTTTATACTAATCCTATCCATTTCCTCTACCCTCTCCTCCAATACTGTAGCATTGGCTGCATCTTCTTCTCTTGTGAAGACAGAGGTAAAGTACTCATTCAGTCCATCAGCCATGCCCTCTGCCTCCACAATAAGATTTCCTCCTTGGCCCCTAATTGGCCCCACCCCACCCTTGAACAATGTTTTACTCTTAATATGTTTGTAAAATACCTTAGGGTTCCGTTTAATGTTACCTTCCAATTGTTTCTCATGCAGTCTTTTTGCACCTCTAATTTCCCTTTTCAGTTCTCTCCTACACTTCCTATATTCTGATTGGTTGACCTCTGTATCTTGGACCTGACACTTGTCATAAGCCTCCTTGTTTTGCTTTATTTTAACCCCAATTGCCCTAGTCATCCAGGGAGGTTTGGATGCCCTGTATTTAACCTTTGTTGGAATGTTTTTGACCAGTGCCCGAATTGTCTCTTCCTTGAAGACTGCCCACTGCTCGTTAGCTGTTTTACCTGCCAATCTTTGTTTCCAGTTCACCTTGGCTAGGTCCCGCTTTAACTCACTGAAATTAGCCTTTTTCCAGTTGAGTGTCTTCACCTTTGAGTGTTCCCTATCCCTTTCCATAATTACACTCAACCTAATGATATTATGATCGCTATTTCCTAGGTGCTCACCTACAGAAACCTGCTCTACTTGCCCCACCTCATTCGCCAAAACTAGATCCAGAACTGCTTCCTTCCTTGTTGGACTGGAAACATATTGGTCGAGAAAGTTGTCCTGTACACATTTCAGGAATTCTTCTCCCTCCTTGCCCTTCATACTACTGTTCTGCCAGTTGATGTTGGGATAATTAAAGTCACCCAATATCACTACTATATTAGCTCTGCATTTTTCTGAAATCTGCTTGCAGATCCGCTCGTCTATCCCCTTCCCACTATTTGGTCATCTATAGTATACCCCTAACAGTGTAACTGCTCCTTTTTGATTCCTTATCTCTAACCAGATAGATTCGGTTTTTTGGCCTTCTTCCACCTCGATCCTTTCTAAGGCTGTAACCAAATCCTTAATTAATATTGCCACCCCCTCCTTTTCTCCTTCTCTATCCCTCCTGAATACATTATAGCCAGGATTGTTCAGTTCCCATTCCTGCCTTTCCTTGAGCCAGGTCTCTGTTAGTGCTGCCATCATATCCCCTTGCAGCAACTGGAACCTACAGCTCACCAATTTTGTTTGTCAAACTACATGCATTTGCATACATGCACTACAAGACAGAATTCACCTGCTCTATACTTTTCTCCTGTCTTACCCCTCCCCTTGTTCCCTGTCTTACCCCTCCCTTATCTGGACTACTGTTTGCATTCCCACCCACCTCAAAATTAGTTTAAACGCCCCCCCTACAGCATTAGACAATCTCCCATCGGTCCCAGCCTTGAGGTGTAATAGTGTAATAGTTTAATAGTTTCAATGGCCTGAGGGGTGAGGCAGTGACGGAGTCTGGCCACGTTGCGAAGGTGGTGGAAGGCAGGGCAGGTCATGGCACAGATATGGGGGAGGAAGGACAGCTCAGTGTCAAACAAGACACCCAGGTTCCTGACTGGCTCAGTGAGGGTGGGGGGGGGAGTGTACAGCCGTGGATGCTGATGCTGTCACTGCTTGAGGTGCGGATGCGATGGCAGGGCCAATCAGGAGCCTCGGTTTTGCTGACTTTCAGCTGTAGAAGGTTGGAATTGGGCCAGTGAAGGTGGGTTTGGGAGACAGTGCGGAAGATGATGCTGCACAGGCTGAGATTGTGGTAAATAAGGTTTTTGCATCAGTCTTTATCAAGGAGGAGACGAGTCAGCGTCTGATCTGGAAAGAACACTGAAGGAGTCACAGAGAAACGTTGTGACGCTATTTATATCACCACCACCTTGGCTGTCAAACAGCTGCATAAACTTAAGTGAATCCTCAGGGACCAGATGAATGGCATCCAAAATTCTTCAGGAACTATTGGAGAAATTTGCAGAAACAAGGCACAAACCTTTAAAAAATCACTGAATACGGGAGAAATGCCGGGGGACTGGAGAAAGGCAAATGTTGTTCCTAGTTTTAAAAAAGGAAACAAACGTGACCCAGGAAACTACAGAGCGGATTTGCCATCCACTGTGGGTACAGATATGGAGACTTATTGAGGCTAAAATCATGGAGCAAAATCATAAATAATAGTCAATATGGGTCCATGAAGGGGAGGTCTCGCTAATCTAATTTACTGGTTTTCTTTGACAGTGTGACAACAACAAAATTACACCTGTATAGTATAGCGCCTTTCACGTCAGGAGGACAACAACAACTTGGATGTATATAGTGTCCTCCCTCACTCCATCCCGGACGGCATCTCAGAGCTTCCCAATAGCGGATCCCGGGGCCGAGCCAGGGGGAGGGGGGAGATAGGTGACCAAAGGCACGATCGAAAAGAAAGGTCTTTAGCCGAGACCTGAAACTGGGAAGAGAGGGGGGGGCCGAGGAGAAGGGGGCGAGGCAGGGAGTTCCAGAACCTCGGGGGTAGTGGCTGAAGGCTTGCCTGCCAATGGTGGGGTGGCCGTGTCGGGGAATATCGAGCAGGCCAGAGGGAAGGTGGGGCAGGTTGGTAAGGGGATAGGAGGTCACAGATGTAGGGGGGGGGGGCAAGACAGTGGAAGGCTTTAAATGTGAGGACCAGGATGTTGAATTGGATCCTCTGGATGATGGAGTCGGGCGAGGATGGGGGAGATGGGGTTTGGAACGGTAGAGGACACCGGCCAGAGAGTTGTGGATTATCTGCAGCCTGTGGGGGGAGGGATTGGGAAGGCCGACCAGCAGGGAGTTTGGATAGTCGAGCTGGGATGTGATGAAGGCGTTGGAATGAGGGTTTCAACGGCCTTGAGGGTAAAGTAATGGCGGAGTCAGGCAATAATAGCTTTATAAGGGTAAGGCTGTGGGTGTATATTTGGATTTCAGTGAGGTCTTTGATACAGTTCCTCTTGAAAGGCTAGTACTGAAAGTAAAACAATGCGGGAACCAGCGTAAGTTTATTACAGAATATATGCAATTGCTTGACCAGACAAACCCAGGTGCTGGTGGTGCAGGGAATGTCATCAGGGAAATTGTGACAGGTGGAGTTCCACATGGGGCTGTTTTCGGACCTCTTTTGTTTAATATTTTTATAAATAATCTGGAGTCGCAAGCCATTTACGGTAGCTAAATTTGCAGATGACACCACGCTAATGAAGGTGATAGATTGCAAAGTTGAAAAGAGAAGTTTTAGGAGGATTTGAATATGCTTGGGAATTAGGCAGATCAGTGGCAGATGAATTTTCATGTGGGGAAATTGAATAAATGCTATATAATAATACCAATACTTGCATTTGATATAACACTTTTCACGTCTTCTAGATGTCTCAAATCGCTTCACAAAATATACTGTAAAGTGAATTAACTGTATATTTAGGGGTGAAACCTGGCAGCCAATTGTGCACAGCAGTGTCCCAAAAACAGTTGTGGATTGAAACGACTGATTTTTTTTTTTCCAAGGGATTATTATTAGGCGGGTGGAGTAAGAAAACTTGCCAAAGGCTTCGCCCTGCCAGGAATCAAACCCAGGTCTCACGCTTGCAAGGCGAGTGCTCTACCCCCTGAGCTACAGGACTCCAATCATATGCAAGGATTATTATCATTATGATAGACCGCAAGATAGTGGGAAGGAGATAGACAAGTAAGATTCCAAACCAATAGAGTAGTGATAATCGGGAATTTATCTTTTCCTGACAAAGACACGCAAAATAACAAACAGGGTCATGTAGGATTGCATCTGGGATGCGTTGCCTGAAAGGGTGGAAGCTGATTTGTTAGCAACTCTTAAGAGAGAAGCAGATAGTTATTTGGGGAGGACAGGTTTGCAGGGCTGTGGGGAGAGAGAGAGAGAGAGAGAGAGGGAGTGGGATTCATTTGGAAAAACTCTTTTGAAAGAGTCAGCACAGACACGATGGGCTGGATGGCCTCCTTTTGTGCTGTTATTACATATCCTCTGAGAACATTTCCTGTGAATCATGAACCGCTCACAGCTCCGTAGCCAGGGCCCTACCATAGGCTGAGGTGCTGGCCGCAGACATGTCCCGGCAGTGAGAGGGAGATAGATCTCTGCTCCCAGGCACAGTCTCACTACAGACACTCATCTCTTTGTGCTGACTACTGTGGAGCTTTCCCCGGCTTTCACTGAGTGGATGTAAAGGTGCACACGTTGATGGAAGCCTGTGGGAGTCAGCCTTGTGTCAGCGCCTTGGGATGTCCTCCCGACGTGAAAGATTTACAATTCTAATTTACAATTCTAATTACAATTTGGAATTTACAATTCTAATTTTGTTGTTGTTGTTGTTGTTATGGTGTGAAGCTCTTTGAGGCATCCTCCTGGCAAGAAAGGTGTTACCCAATGCAAGGATTACCGTAACCTCTCCTTTGCTCTGGAACTCCCTCCCTCACTCCCTTCCCCTCGCCCCCTCTCTTCCCAGTTTCAGGTCCCAGCTAAACACCTTTCTCTTCGACAGCGCCTTTGGTCACCTTTCTCCCCCTGCCCCTGGCTCAGGCCCGGGATCCGCTATTGTGAAGAGCTCTGAGACGCCGTCCTATATAAATCAAAGTTGTTGTTGTTTATTCCTCTTCTCCCATGCACACAATCCCACCCTCTGTCTGTGAACTCAGTCCAGTGGTTCAGTGGTGAGAGCACTTGCTTCACAAGCGAGAGGATCTGGGTTTGATTCTTTGACAAGGCCAAATATTAGGCAAGTTTCCTTACTCCGCATGCCTGTTTACCCAGCAGTAAGTAGGAACTAGCTGATAGCTGATTGGTGGATTGCTTTTCCAAGATAATAAGAAAAAGCCTATAAAACTGCCAAGAAAAGCAGCAGATCTGAGGATTGAGAGAGTTTTAAAAACCAACAAAAAATAACTAAAAAGCTCATTAAGAGTGAGAAAATGGTGTTTGAGGTCAAATTCGCCGGGAACATTAAGTCAGATTGCAAAAGTTTTTACAAACACATTAAGAGGAATAGGCCAGTGAGAGTAAATGTGGGTCCACTTCAGGCAAAGACAGGAGAAGTTGTAATGGGGGATAGTGATATGGCGGAGTCTCTAAATGAATACTTTGCATCTGTCTTCACCCTAGAAGACACACCAAGTCTGCCAACAATAGGGATACACCAGGGGGTAAATGACAGGGAGCGACTTAGGGAAATCTTCATCGGCAGAGAATTGGTGCCAGGGAAACTGTTAGCACTAAACATTGATAAATCCCCTGGTCTGGATGGCTTGCATCCCAGGGTCTTAAAAGCGTATGAGATAGTGGGGGCCTTGTGTCTGATCTTCCAAAGTTCCTTGGATTGGAGTTCCCCAGTCCCCATGGATTGGAGGATCACAGATGTCACATCACTGTTTAAAAAGGGAGGAAAGGAAAATCATAGAATCATAGAATGATACGGCACAAAAGGAGGCCATTCAGCCCATCTAGTCTGTGCCGGCTCTTTGAACAGAGCAACTCAATCCCACTGCCCAGCTCTCTCCCCATAACCTAACAGACCTGTTCTCCCTAAATAAAGATCTAATTCTCTTTTAAAAGCTGTTATGGAATCTGTCTCCACCACCTTTCCAGGCAATGCATTCCAGATTCCAACAACCCGCTGAGTGAAAACATTTCTCCTCAGCTCCCCTCTGCTTCGTTTAGAAACTATTTTAAATCTGTGACCACGAGTCACTGATTTGCTCAACAGTGGAAACAGTTTTTCCCTATTCACCCGGTCGAAACCTCTCATAATCTTATAAACCTCTATCAGGTCTCCTCTCAATCTTCTTTGTTCTAAAGAGAATAAGCCTAGCTTATCTAGCCTTCCTTCGTAGCTCTTTCTTGGTACCTTTCCAATGCCTTAACATCCTTCCTATAGTGAGGTGACCAGAATTGCACACAGTACTGTAGCTGAGGCCTAACCAAAGTTTTATAGAGGTTAGTCAGCACTTCCTGACTTTTGTACTCTGTACCCCTATATATAAAAGCCTCGTATTCCATATGCCTTCTTAACAGCCTTGTCTACCTGTCCTGCCACCTTCAAAGAGTCACTATCACAAATCCTCAGGTCTCTCTGTTCCTTCACACCCTTTAAAATTGTACTATCTAGCCTATATTGCCTCCCCTCATTTCTTCTCCCAAAGTGTATCACTTCACACTTCTCTGTATTAAACTTCATCTGCCATGTGCCATGAAAAGATGGGGAACGATAGGTCAGTTAGTCTGACATCAGTGATAGGAACATTTTTAGAATCCTTGATTAAGGATGCGTTAGTGGGGTAGTTAGGGGAGCACGATATAATTAGGCCAAGTCAACATGGCTTTACAAAAGAGAAGTCATGTTTGAAAAATCTCATAGAATTTTTTGAGGATATTTCGAGTAAACTAGATAGGGGTGAATCAGTGGATGTAGTCTATAGTCTATTTGGACTTCCAGATGGCATTCGATAAGGTGCCGCATAAAAGGTTGATCCAAAGGATAGGGGCTTACGGAATTGGGGGGAACATATTAACATGGATCAGGGAATGTTTAACGGGTAGGAAACAAAGAGTAGGATAAACAGATTGGCGGGAAGTCACTAGTGGAGAGCCACAAGGATCAGTCCTTGTGCCTCAGCTATTTACCATCTGCATCAACGATCTAGACAAGGACATTGAGCTTAATACAGTATATTTAAATTTGCTGATGACACGAAACTGGGAGAAAGCGTTAACACCAAGGATGACATTAAAAATGCAGAGTGATATAGACAGGTTAGGTGAGTGGGCAGGAAGTGCAAAGTCATCCACCTGGGTCACAAAAACAGCAGAGCAGGTTATTTTTTAGACGGGGAGAGATTGGAAACTGTTAGTGTTCAGAGGGACTTGGGTGTCCTTGGACACCAAACACAGAAAGTTCGTTTGCAGGTACAGCAGGCAGTTAGGAAGGCTAACGGTATGTTGGCGTTCATTATGAAAGGGTTAGAGTATAAGAGTAGGGAAGTCTTCCTGCAGCTGTACAGGGCCCTGGTGAGACCTCACCTGCAATACTGGGGCAGTGTTGGTCTCCTTATTTAAGAAAGGATGTACTTGCCTTGGAGGGAGGCAGTGTAGGTTCACTAGGTTAGTACCTGGAATGAGGGGGATGAGTTATGACGATAGGTAGATTAATTTGGGCTGATATTCTCTGGAATATAGAAGAATTAGAGGGGATCTTATAGAAACCAATAAGATTATTAAGGGGCACGACAGAGATTGTTAGGTGAGTGGGCAGGTAGGTGACAAATGAAGTATAATGTAGGGAAGTGCGAAGTGGGAGATTGTTTCCCCTGGTTGGAGAATCTAAACAGTTTGAGAAATAGTTGAGAAAAAACTTCTTTACTCAGAAGGTGGTGAATGTATGGAATTCTTTACCCCAAAGGGCTGCTGAAGTTCAGTCCTTCAACATATTCAAGACTGAGTTAGATAGATTTCTCATTTATAAAGTGATTAAGGAGTATGGGGATAAGGCAGAAGCTGGAGTTAGAATGGAATATCAGCCATGATCTTATTGAATGGTGGTTCAGGCTCGATGGGCTGAATGGCCTACTCCTGCTCCTACTTCTTATGTTCAAAAATGTTTAGAAAATAATAATTTGGTCACTCAACCCACGACTGTTTATGGGACATTGCTGTGTACAATTGTCTGCCTTGTCACTCGTCACTATATTCTGTGAAGAGCTTTGAGCAGCCTTGAAGACATGATAACGCGTTATATCAAATGCAATGATTATTATTACAGGATTATAATCTGTTTATCTCTTCGCCTCTTCTGTTTCTCTCACTTGCTGAATGCAATGTTGAAGGACATTTGTTGGCTGCTGGCAGTCAACAACAACAACAAAATGACACTTCTAGAGCGCCTTTCACATCGGGAGGACGTCCCAAGGCACTGAACAGTCAGGTCGGGACCCGAGCAAGTGGGAGGGGGCAGTATAGTGGGAGGGGGGAGAGTTGGGAGGAGAGGGAGTGAGATGGGAGGGTGGCAGAAGGCAAAGATGATGATTTAGTAAGTCTCCTCCCCCTGTCAGGCAGCAACATCAATCTGACAATCAACAATACATCTGATCTGTGAGCCCCAGCATTCTGTGACCATAGCTCACCAAAGCCACACATCCCACCTCAGCCTCAGCCTCAGGCTGGTGTCTGCTCTGTCCTGCCTCCTGTCGTCTCCCCATACCCGGGTAAGCCTTTCTCTCCTTCTTATAAACTGTGATCTTAATTACAATCTGATCTCCAGAATGAAGCAGCAGAGTTTTTCAGTGGTCGGAATAATGATAAAAGATTAAAATGTCTACTATTCTTTCCTGCATTTGCAATAAGTACAGTCCATTGCTTTACAATCTCTCCGCATAGTCCCTTACACTGCTGTGGGAATTACAGAGAGTTTCTTCGAGGCAGATGTAAGCACTTTGTGGTGGGGAAACTTCCAGAGATGATAATCTAGGGCAAAATTAATTTTCACTAAGAAAAGCGTAAAAGACAGCAACACAAATTTGCTAAAGTCAAATCATGTCTTATTAACCTGATTAAGTTATTTGATGATATAACAGAGAGGATTGATGAAGGTAATGCGGTTGATATCCTCCCTACGTGAAAGGCGCTCTACAAATGTAATTATTGTTGTTGATGTACTGTATATGGACATTCAGAAGGCGTTTGATAATGTGCCACAAAATAAACTTTGAAGCCAATTGAGAATTGTAGCCCATGGGATGAAAGGAGCAATAGCAGCTTGGATGCAAAATTGGCTGAGAGACAGTTAAGCAGAGGGTAGAGATGAACAGTTATTTTACAGACAGTGGTGTCCCCCAGGGTCAGTATAAGGTCCATGGCTCTTTTTGATATAGCTGAATGGCTTGGACTTGGGTACAGAGAGCAAATTGTGGAGCTTCTATGACGCAGTGGTTAGAGCACTTGTTTTGCAAGCTGGGGAGACCTGTGTTCGAATCCAGTCAGGTCAGGGCGAAACCCTGGGCAAGTTTCCTTACTCCACACACATGATAATAATCCGTCCCAAAAAACCACAATAATAAAATTGGTCATTTCAATCTACGACTGTTTGTGGGACGCTGCTGTGTGCAATTGGCTGCCACGTTTCGCCCACAAATATACAGTCACTTCACTTTACAGTATATTCTGTGAAGCGCTTTGGGACGTCGATAAGATGTGAAAACCGCTATATCAAATGCAAGGATTATTATTATTATTTATAAAATTTTGAAGTTCACAGAGTGACACAAAACTTGGAAACATAGTAAACTGATGGTAACAAACCGCAGAAGGACATAGACAAGGTGGTGAAATGAGCAGACACATGACAGATGGAATTTATTGCAGAGAAGTGTGAAGTGATATATTTGGGGAGAAAGAATATTGAGAGGCAATATAAAATAAGTTTTAAAGGGGGTACTGGAGTACAGAGACCTCAGGGTTCACATACACAGGTCTTTGAAGGTTGACAAAGCAGCTAAAAAAAGTATGTGGGATTTAGCTTTATAAATAGTGGCATGGAGAACAAAATTGATAAAGTTCTGCTAAACCTTTCTACGTGACTGGCTAGGCTACAGCTGGCCCCAATTCTGGCCACCACAGGTTAGGAAGGATGTCACCATCCATGGATTCACAGTCCTTCTCACTGAGCCAGTGTGGAACCTTGGCGTCTTATTTGACCCCCAACTATCTTTTCCACCCCACATCCATGCCATGATCTGCTCCGCTTTGAGAGAACCTTCCAATGTGAAAGGCGCTATACAAATGTTATTTTGTTGTTGTGGCTCAGTTCAGTGGGGAGGGGGTGTTGGGGAGGAACCTGATGGAATCGATTACAAGGGACATCTGTCCCAATTGTTGATACTCAACAGTATCTGGTGTTGACTTGTAACTGAGGTACTGCAATGAGAGGGTGTGGTTCCACACACTATCTGTTCCAGGAAGCCTTTGTGAAGTCCTGTAGCTAGTGGTTAGAGCCTTGCAAGCGGGTGGACTTGGGTTTGAACCTATGGCAAGATTCCTTTCTTCTCACGCCTCTGTTTACCTAGCAGTAAGTGGGAACCCACTTGTTAGTCGATTGGCGGATTGCTTAACTGAGGGTAATAGTCCCTTAAAAAAAATCTAATAATGATTTGGTCACTTGATCCATGACTGTTTGTGGGACACTGTTGTGCGCAATTAGCAACTGTATTTCACTCACAAAGTACAAAGTAAATTCACTTTACAGTGTATTCTGTGAAGTGCTTTCAGATGTTTCAAAGACAATGATAAGACATTATATCAAATGGAAGTATTATTATTATTATAAGGCCCCTGTGGTTTATAAGACAACTTTCCTTTATGGTTCCAAGCCTCTGGTGGTGGTGGGGAGTGCTGGGAGGAGGGGATGTGGAAAAGTTTCCTCCAGCCCATGCGCACTTAGTGGAAGGTGTCATACAAGTGCAAGTTATTGTTGTTGAAGTCCAAGATTGAAGTAGATTTGTGGTAAACAGAGGAAGTGCCCCCAGTGAGGGAGTGATGGAGGGTTGGGGTGGCGGGGGCTGACTCTGGCCTACACTGAACTAACCCTGGAAGCCAAGGCCTTTCACATGAAGACATGGATTAGCAGTTATATTGAGTAAGCTTGGTAAGTATCATTGGACTCAGACCCATAACTAGATCAGAAGTGTCTGGCGGATCACATCCCAACCTGCCAACACCACACTCATTATTGTATTATTATGATACTGAAGGCAGATAAGAACGTAAGAAGTGCTAGACATAAAAAGTCAAATGTCCATCTAGTTCACATTCCAGGCATGCACATATGTCCCAAACTATCTACGTACTATATCCCATATTTCTAATAATAATCCTTGAAATTTGATTTGAATCCTCCATTTCACCCCCATCTTGCTCCACCTCCTTGGACTTCTCCTCTCCTCTCCTCAGTCAACCTCTCCCTCCACATCCATTCCCCGACATTGCCTCCCTGGTGCCAGGGTTGAAGACATCACGGAACAGGTGCAAGCGGGAAGGGGAACCTCCAGAAGCCGTAGTCCATGTTAGGATCCATGATGTTGGGAAAAAAAGGGCTGAGATCCTACAGGGAGAGAATCAGAATCTACAGAAACAGCTAAAGCTGAGGACCTGAAAGGTGGTGATCTCTCCCAGTGCCTCGTGTCAGTCAATATCAAAACAGTGGCATCAAACACTTGAATGCACGGCTGGGGAAATGATGCAGAAAGGAGGGCTTCAGCTTCCTGGATCATTGGGACCAGTTCTGGGGCAGGTGGGACTTGTATATGGTGCATGGGTTACACCTGAACAGGCCTGGGACCAATGTCCTTGCAGTGATGTTAACTGGTGCTGTGGGGGAAGGGTTTAAACTGAAATCAAGAGGGGAAGGGAATCAGGATGTAGATCAACAACAACAACAACTTTGATGTATATAGTGCCCTCCACGCCAGGCAGTATTTCGGAGCTCCATAACAGTGGATCCCGGGGCCGAGCCAGGGGCAGGGGGCAGAAAGGTGACCAAAGGCGCGGTCAAAAAGGAAGGTCTTTAGCCGGGACCTGAAACTGGGAAGAGAGGGGGGGGCGAGGGGAAGGGAGTTCCAGAGCCTCAGGGGTAGTGGCTGAAGGCATGGCCGCCGAGGGTGGAGCGGGGGATTCGGGGGGACATGGAAGAGGCCAGACCCAGAGGAGCGAAGGCAGCGGGAACTGGTTTGGGGAGAGAGATCAGAGAGGTGGGGGGGGGGGGGGGCAGAGGAGTGGAGGGATTTGAAGACAATGGTGAGGATCTTGAAGTGGATCCTTTCAGGGACAGGGAGCCAGTGAAGTCTGGCAAGGACTGGGGTAATGGGGGAGCGGAGTTTGGTGCGGGTGAGTATGTGGGCAGCGGAGTTCTGTATGAGCAGGATTTTGTGAATGATGTCGGAGGGGAGACCGATGAGGAGGACATTGGGATAGTCCAGCCGAGAGGTAACAAAGGCCTGGACCAGGGTTTTGGTGGCTTTTGGGGTGAGATATTGGCGGAGACGGGGGATGCATTGGAGATGGAAGAAAGCGGTGCTGGTGAGGGACAAACAAGTTACATGGGGGGCTGGGAGATATGAAGAGGAATGTAATAAGGAGTAGTCCGGAAAAACAACAAGAAAATGACATTTGACACAGTGCCTTTCACCAAGGAGGGGTTAGACGGGGGAGAAACGCAGAGCGGACTCAGTTGGTCTTGGAGCTTGGAGTGTGAGTGTGTAAAGACATGGAGCGTGACTAATGAAAGCTCAAGTTGCCACTTGGGGTTATGATGTAGTGGCAATAATTTGTCACACTGTGTATTTACACACACAAGCTCCACAAGACCACATTATGCATGCAGTACTTGGGTTGGTGTAACAATGTTGGAGGGTTAAGGCTGGTGTATTAGGATTGATGAGCTAGGATTGGTATCTTCGGTGTCAGTGTGTTAGGGGTCAGTGTATCAAACCAAATGCTGCAGAAGAGATATAGGAGTAATGTCCAATTCAATGTCCATTTTAATCCAAATATATTGATTATGTCCATCAAAAGGTTTCCAATTATTGTTGAACGTTTCCAGTTCAGTATCACCCAAATGTATCCAGATATTATTGTGCAGTTCACAGTTCGATATCCTGGTATTATTGTACGTTTAGAGTTGTTGAACTCATCGTCTTGATCTTCCTCTTCTTTAAAATCCTTACATTTGATATAGCGTTTTTCACGTCTTCTAGACGCTCAAATCGCTTCACAGAATACACTGTAAAGTGAATTGACTATATATATTTGTGGATGAAATGCGGCAGCCAATTGCACACAGCAGCGTCCCCACAAACAGTCGTGGATTGAAAATGACCAATTTATTCTAGGTTCTTTTTGGAGAGATTATTATTAGGTGCGAGTGTGGAATAAGGAAACTTGGCCAAGGTTTCGCCCTGACCTGGCTGGATTCGAAACACAGGTCTCACGCTTGTAAGACCTATGAGAAGCTGAATATAGTTTGCCTCCAAGTTCCAATTTCTTCCTGAATTGATCTCCACTGTTGATTAGGTGACCTTCGCCTATGTTTCTTTGTAAAAACAAGTGCCACACAGCTCTCTCTCCAGCTGCAGACCATTTCTCTGTGAGAAAGTTACTGACAAAGACTGAAAACAGTTTGTTGTTTATAAACAGTCTTCTATTTTTTCTGAAAAGTTAGTCACAACTAACTTAATATATAATTGAGTACATGTCTCAAATGTTTCACAATATTGAAGGGACAGTGGCAGCCTGGATGATAATCCTTGCATTTGATTCACAGAACTGGCTGCCAGACAGAAAGCAGAGAGTTGTGGTGAGCGGCTGCTTTTCAGACTGGAGGGAAGTGTGCAGTGGCGCCCCCCAGGGATCGGTATTGGGACCACTGGTCTTTTTAATATATATTAATGATCTGGACTTGGGTGTAGGGAGCACAGTTTCCAAGTTTGCAGATGATACTAAGTTAGGAAAAATAAGAAACAGTGAGGAGGATAGTAACCATCTGCAAGAAGATATAGACAGAATGGTAAAATGGGCAGACACATGGCAGATGAAGCTCAATGGGGATAAATATGAAGTGATGCATTTTGGAAGGAAAAATGAGTAGAGGCAATAAAAGCTGATGGTAGAATCTTAAAGGGGCTGAAGGAACAGGGAGACCTGGGGGTTTGTAAATCTGTGAAGGTGGCAGGACAGGTAGATAAGGCTGTTACAGGATACCAGGCTTTATAAATAGGGGCATAGAGTACAACAGTCAGGAAGTTCTGATGAACCTTTATATAAAACACTGGTCAGGCCTCAGCTGGAGACTGTGCTCAGTTCTGGGTTTCACACTTTAGGGGATGTCAAGGCATTGGAGAGAGTACAGAGGAGACTTCCCCGGATGGTACCAGGAATGAGGGACTTCAGTTATCAGGAGAGGCTGGAGAGAAGCTAGGATTATTCTCCTTGGAGCAGAGAAAGTTAAGAGGAGACTTAATAGAGGTTTTCAATAATTATCAGGGGATTTGATAGGGTGAACAAGGAGGCACTAGTTCTGTTGGCAGGTAGGTTGGTAACCTGAGAACACTGATTTCAAATAGGTTTTAAAAGAGATAAAGGGGAGGTGAGGAGAAATATTTTCACGCACTAACTTGTTTGGATCTGGAAATCATTGCTTGAAAGGGGGTGAAAGCCAATTCGATTACAACTTTTAAGAGAGAAGTAGATTGTTATTTGGGGAGGACACATTTGTAGGGCTGTGGGGAGAGAGTGGTGGAGTGGCAATGATTTGGAAGAAGTATTTTCAAAGAGCCGGCACAGACGTGATAGGCTGAATGGTCTCTTTTCGCGCTGTATAATTGGAAGATTCTATGAATACTATTAATAATAATATTCCTTGCATTTAATATAGTGCCTTATCTCGTCTTCTGCATATCTCAAAGCGCTTCACAGAATATACTGAAAAATGAATTGACTGTATATTTGTGGGCAAAACACAGCAGCCAATTGCACCCAGCAGCATCTCCACAAACAGTCGTAGATTGAAGTGACCAATTTATTATTGTTTTTATTCTTGTTTTTTTTCCCTACTGGGAATTGAACCCAGGTCTCTCGCTTGCAAGGCGAGTGCTCTAAGCCCTGAGCTACAGGACTCCACACCATGGAGTCCAACTGCTTATTAGTTTGAGAACCTGCTTCACAAATAAGATGACCTGGGCTCAATTCTCAGGCCGAGCTAAAACCTATGTCAAGTTTCTGTACCCCGTCGTGCTTGTATTTATCTCGCAGTAAATAGAAACCCAGTTGTTCATCGATTGGTGTATCGCGTTTTTGTGGGTAAATAATCCCTTCATCAATAAATAATAATAATTTGGTCACTCAACCCACGGTTGTTTGTGGGACCTGTTGTCCGCAATTGTCTGCTGTGTTTTTCCCACAAAATATATAGTCAATGCACCTCACAGTATACTTATTGACTGATGGAATGTTTACATGAAAAAGCAAAAGTAGGTGTCAGTTGCATCAGGTGAAATGTCCTCTGGTCTCTCCTCGCTGCACAGGTCTCTTGATCTCTGGTCCACAAGCAGATCTGCAGTGTGATCTCCAAGCTCTGCACAAATGAGTAAAAGCAGCAACGACGACAGCATTGCTGCCAGAACCATGGAGCAGGTGCAACTGGGAATCCGCAAACATGGCATCCGAGCAAAGAAAAGGGTGGCAAGGATCACCAGGGTAGATGTTGTCAACTATTTCAAGAGGAATGCCTTTGTGATCCTCACAATGATGGGGGTCATTCTGGGTAGGTCATATCATTGTCACACAAAACTCCGTCATCAACCCAGCTCTCGTCAGGTCCCACTGGCTCCCTATCACACACTAAACTCTGTACCCCATCACCCCAGTGCTCACCAGGCTCCACTGGCTCACTATTACAAACACTAAACTCCTTACCCTTTTGAAACTACAACACAGAGTTTGTCCTCTGCATTATCCACCTTGTCCTCTGCATTGTCTCCCTCTAGACCCATCTCAAGAGCTCCTCTTTGACTCACCCACCCATCTCTCTTGTTTCAAACACCCTGCTCAGTTGCAAACCCTTAACTGTCCAGCATCTTGGGATGCCCTTCTGACATGAAAGGTTCTGTGTAAATGTAGTTTTGTTATAGTCTTGGCCCTGCTCTGTGCTGCAGTAACTGTGCCTCTCTGGCTCCTCCCTACCTCTGTGACCAGCTAACCCCATATTAATTTGTCCATTCACTCCACCCAGCATACTCCAGCCTGCTCCACATGCCCCAACCAGCTCTCCGCCACCATCAGCGGTCGAGTTTTCAACCTCTCGCCCCACCCATTCAATAGTCCCTTTGCCTCACCTACTCCCTTGCCTTCTTGAAGGCACATCTCAAAATACTCCTCTTTGACCTTGCCTTACCCTCATATCTCCATCCTCCTGATCCCAACCCCTGGCTCGAGTCCAAATCCCTGACTGTCCAGCCCCTTTTATCAAATATAGAATTATCCAGTTCTGCTCATGGTGTCTGTGTCGGCTCTTTGAAAAGATCTGACCAAATAAATCAAAATCCCACTTCCCCGCGCTCTCTCCCCACAGCCCTGCAAACCTGTCCCGCCCAAATAACTATCTACTTCTCAGTTAAAAGTTATTATCAAATCAGCTTCCACCCTTGCAGGCAACGCATTCCAGATCCCAACAATTCACTGCATGAAAACATTTCTCCTCACCTCCCTACTATTTAACTATGATTTTAAATCAGTGTCCTCGGCTTACCAATCGACTCACCAGTGAAGACAATCTCTCCTTGTTCACTCTATCAAATCCTCGTAACCTTTTCTTCTCCAAGGAGAATAATCCGAGTTTCCTTGGCTTTTCCCAATAACCTGGGACTTGGTCTCTGTGTAAGAGACGCTGTGTGTAAATGTAACATGTTGTTGAAATAACTTCTCTTCTCCTCCAGGAATTATCGTTGGCTTCAGTCTCAGAAAATACAAAATGACCTATCGTCAGATCAAGTATTTCTCGTTCCCTGGGGAGCTCCTGATGCGCATGTTACAGATGATGGTGCTGCCACTGATCGTGTCCAGCCTAGTCACAGGTGAGGGTCTAGAACACACAGTTCAACTCGTACCTCGGCCTGGCTTACTGCAAGCTCGCGCACTCTTAGTCAAACATATTCAGATGAAATTCTCATACTCTGGAGTACCATAGCTCAGTGATTAGAGCACTCACCTTGCAAGCAAGAGGTCCTGGGTTTGATTTTCTAACTCCACATGTCTCTGTTCACCTAACAGCACTGAGTAGGCACCCAATTGTTGATTGGCAGCCTCACTTTTCCGGGGTAATAACCCTTTCAAAACAAAATGGAGTCACTCAATCCATGACTGTTTGTGGGGCACTGCTGTGCGCAATTGGCAGCCATGTTTTGCCCACGAAAAAATATAGTTAATTCACTTTAAGGTATTTGCTGTGAAGCACTTTGTGACGTCTCAAAGACGCAATAAGTTGCTATATCATATGCAAGGATCATTATTATCATTCTCAGTATTAATATAGTTGACATTTCAAGCTAATCAATGGATGACGTCGAGTCTAAGCTCCAATTATGCTGTGTATATTAGAGCAGACACCCCTAGTATATCATCTTCCCCTCCCCACACACCCAGGTATATCAGTCCCCACCCCCCCTTCCGTGTTTGTGGTTGTATATGTATATGTGTTAATGTGAGTGAGTGTGAGCAGACACCAGTGTAGGGCATTCACAATGGAGATGTTAAGAAAATGAATGGAATCCTAGGTTTATAAATAAGGGAATAGAAGTACAAGCAAAATGGTGATGCTAAACTTATATAAATGAATACTGGTCCCTGCCGGCTGGGGATGTAGAGAATTACTCGGGGACACTGGAAGGAACTGGGAATCTTTGCACGGGAACAGAAGCGGCTGATGGAGACCTGATCCAGTTGTTTAAAATGATGAGGAGTTTTGATACAGTCAATAGGAAGATTCTATCCCCATTGGTTGGTGAGTCAGTAACTAGAGGGTTGTAAACCAGCAACAACAACAACAAAATTACACTTGTACAGCGCCTTTCACGTCAGGAGGATATCCCAAGTCACTGAACAGTCATTGCTTCAGATTTGAGCTGGGGTTGGGGACAGGGAGGATGGAGGGAAAGTGGGGGATTTGGGGTGACCGATAGGACTGTTGAAGACAAGGGTCTTGAGGCAGGACTTGAAGGAGGCCAGGGTGGGGGCAAGGTGGAGGGACTGCAGAATGGAGTTTCAGAGGTTGGGGGCAAAGTGGCAGAAGGCTCGAGCCCACTGAGTGTAGCGGATGGGAAAGTTGGTAGAGTTCCGAAGTCGCAGAGATAGGGTGGGGCGATGTCATGGAGAGGTTTGGATGAATCCTCTGGATGATGGGGAGCAAATGGAGTCGGGCGAGGATGGGGGAGATGGGGTCATACAATTTGGAACGGTAGAGGACACAGACCGCAGAGTTCTGGATTATCTGCAACCTGTGGGGGGAGGGATTGGGAAGGACAACAAGCAGGGTGTTAGTGTAGTCGAGCCGGGATGTAATGAAGGCGTTGGGATGAGGGTTTCAGCGACCTGCGGGGTGAGGTAATGTCGGTGTTGGGCATTATTGCGGAGGTGAGGAAAGGCAGAATGGGTCATGGCTTGGATGTGGGGGAGGAGAGCGAGTTGAGGATCGAACAAGACACCCAGGTTCCTAACTGGCTTGGTGAGGTGAGGGTGAGGGGAGGGTGAGGGTGGGGGTGAGGGTGAGGGTGAGGGTGGGGTGAGGGTGAGGGTGGGGGTGAGGGTGGAGCGAGGTGAGGGTGAGGTGGGGGTGAGGGTGAGGGGAGGGTGAGGGTGAGGGGGAGGGTGAGGGTGAGGGGGAGGGTGAGGTGAGGGTGAGGTGAGGGTGAGGTGAGGGTGAGGTGAGGGTGAGGGTGGGGGTGACGGTGACGGTGAGGGTGAGGTGAGGGTGAGGTGGGGGTGAGGGGAGGGTGAGGTGAGGGTGAGGGTGAGGATGAAGTGAGGATGAAGTGAGGGTGAGGGTGAGGTGAGGGTGAGGGTGAGGTGAGGTGGGGGTGAGGGTGAGGTGAGGGTGAGGGTGAGGTGAGGTGGGGGTGAGGTGAGGGTGAGGGTGAGGTGAGGGTGAGGGTGAGGTGAGGGTGAGGTGGGGGTGAGGGTGAGGTGAGGGTGGGGGTGAGGTGAGGGTGAGGTGGGGGTGAGGGTGAGGTGAGGGTGAGGGTGAGGTGAGGGTGAGGGTGAGGGTGAGGTGAGGGTGAGGGTGAGGCGAGGGTGGGGATGAGGGTGAGGGTGAGGGTGAGGTGGGGGTGAGGTGAGGGTGAGGGTGAGGGTGAGGGTGAGGTGGGGGTGAGGGTGAGGTGAGGGTGGGGGTGAGGTGAGGGTGAGGTGGGGGTGAGGGTGAGGTGAGGGTGAGGGTGAGGTGAGGGTGAGGGTGAGGTGAGGGTGAGGTGGGGGTGAGGTGAGGGTGGGGGTGAGGCTGAGGGTGAGGTGGGGGTGAGGTGAGGGTGGGGGTGAGGTGAGGGTGAGGTGGGGGTGAGGGTGAGGGGAGGGTGAGGTGGGGGTGAGGGTGAGGTGAGGGTGGGGGTGAGGTGAGGGTGAGGGTGAGGGTGAGGTGAGGGTGAGGGTGGAGTGAGCAGCCATGGAGGTTGATGCTGTCAGTGCCTGAGGTGTGGAGGGGCTGGCGGGAGCCAATCAGTAGGGCCTCGGTCTTGTTGACATTCAACTGTAGAAAGTTGTCTCTCATCCAGGACTTGATGTCTGACAGACAGTCTGTCAGGACAGTGGTAGGGCTGGAGTCGAGGGTAGAGGCAGAGAGATAGGGTTGGGTGTCGTACACATACATATGGAAGTTACCCCCATGTCTGCGGATGATGTCACCCAGTGGGAGCATATAAAAGTTGAACAGTCGGGGCCAAGGACAGAGCCTTGGGAGACGCCATTAGTGATGCGCGGGGTTGGAAGTGAAATCGTTGGTGGTGACAAAGTGTAGGCGATGAGAGAGGTAGGAATCGAACCAGGCGAAGGCAGGTCCGTGGAGATTGAGGAGGGAGGAGAGGCGCTGTAGGAGGATGGAATGGTCGACAGTGTCGAAGGCGGCGGAGAGATCGAGAAGGACAAGGAGGCAGAGAGAGCCCTGGTCACAAATGTTAAGAATGTCATTGGAGACTTTGACCAAGGCTGTCTCCATGCTGTGGGCAGCACAGAAGCCAGATTGCAGGGGTTCATAGAGGGAATGGTGAGAGAGGAAGGAGCGAAGCTGGGCAGCAACAACTCGTTCTCAGCAATGGGAAAGACTATTTCACACACAAAAGTTTAGGCTGCGGAATACTCTCCTGGGAACAATGGATGAAACAGAATCCATATTAGCTTTCAAAAGGAAAAGACAAAAATATAAAGTCGTGTAGCTCTGTAGTTAAACCACCCGCCTCGCAATCGAGAGGACCCAGGTTTGATTCACGGACTGAGTGAAATGTTGGGCTTGTTTCCTTACTCCACACACCTCTGTTTATAAGTGAATATAAAGTGAATTGGGAAAGCTGACGGGGATGGAGTTTCCGTAGTTAAGCATTGATGAACGCCTGGGTCAGGGTTTCACCAGCCTGAGGGGTGGAAGGCAGTGCTGGTCATGGCACGGCTGTGGGGGAGGAAGGACAATTCAGAGTGAAACAAGATTCTTGACTAGGAATCTTTGTGAGGTGGAGAGTACAGCCTTGGATGCTGATGCTGCCAGTGCCTGAGGTGCGGGGGTGCTGACATGAGCCAATCAGGAGGGCCTCAGTTTTGCTGACATTGAGCTGGAGAAAGTTATCCCTCATCCAGGACTCAATGTCGGACAGGCACGCAGTCAGGTCGCCAGTAATCCTGGATTTGAGGTGGAGAGGTAGAGCTAGGTGTCAACCACATACATGTGGAAATTTACCATGTCTGTGGATGATGTCACCGAGGGGGAGCATGTAGAGGGTGAAGATGAGGAGCTCTGAGGAATGGTGCGGGGGCTGGAGGAAAAACCACTGGCAGAGATGAGGTGGAGACAATTTGAAAGATAGGACCTGAACAAATCAAGGACAGAACCTTGAAAGTTAGCGAAAAACTGCAAAAACTGCATCTCAAAGAGAGAGAATCTCCCAGCTCCACTGGCTCCCCATCCCTCTGATTGAGTCCAAAATTCAGGCCCCAACCTTCAAAGCCCTCCATGGCCTTTCTCCACCTAACCTCTGTGACCTGCTAATACCATACCAACCTGTCTACTCCCTCCGCTCAGTGGGCTCAGGCTTGCTCCATGTTCCCCACCCGGTCCACGCAGCCATCAGCGGTCAGGCCTTCAGCCTCTGGAACTCCATCTTACATTCACTTCACCTCACTCCTCCCCTTGCCTCCTTGAATGTCCGCCTCAAAACACAACAACTTGATTTATATAGCACCCTCTACACGGGCAGCATCCCAGAGCTCCTCTTTAACCTCATCTTTGGTCACTATCCTAGCCCTATCTTCCCTGCTCTCCACTCCTCCTGATCCCAACCCCCTACTTGGGTCCTAATCCCTGAACGTCCAAAGCCTTGGGACGTCCGTCCAATGTGAAAGTTGCTGTACAGATGTAATCTGTTGTTGTTGTTGAAAACGCATGTGCTAGAAACTATCCTCAGAAGTTGCTTGTGCTTAATGGGTTAAGAGGCTGACTGGCTGGTGTGGGCCTTTGTCTGGTACAAGTTTTGTAGTTGTGAAGTTGGCAAACTTTTGTGTTATCTGAGAGTTGGCTCGCGGACAGTCAGTCCATTGTGCTCCATCATTAGAGTGAACTTCCCTGGAGAAAGCAACCCTGATGTGAGCCAATCCATTGCTATTGATGAACTCTCCAAGGCTCCCTCTAAGACTTCTTTAGTTTCTTCCTCCATCACTGAGTTGCACAAATACCTAAATGGTTGTGCGTATTCTCCAGAAGGAACTAAATTTATTCCATTGGATTCTGCGGGACAGACAGTGGTATTGTGGGAGTTAAATGTCTGGCTGCTGGTGTGGGGCTGGGTGTGGAGCACGATAGCGGATGTAGATTATAACTGGGCAATTTATCCTAATCATCCCGTGGCTGTGATATACGTTCTCAGCAGCTGAAATTAATGCTGTGTCCTGTAATTCCTGTGGCTCTGGCTCCTTTAGGATTTCCAGTGATCCGAGGTTTCATATTCATCATGAATATTGCCAACGTTGTGTCATTGTGGAGTTCTGTATAAGACCATAAGAACATAAGAATTAGGAGCAGGAGTAGGCCATCAGCCCCTCGAGCCTGCCCCGCCATTCAATAAGATCATGGCTGATCTTCTGACCTAAGTCTGATTACCTGCCCTATCCCCATATCCCCTAATCCCTCTATTTTTCAAAAATCTATCAGTCTCAGCCTTGAAAATGTTCAAGGACTGAGCATCTACAGCCTTCTGGGGGAGTGAATTCCATAAATTCACTAGCCTCTGAGTGAAGAAATGTTTCCTCAACTCTGTTCTAAAAGGCTGACTCTTAATGTTAAGACTGACCCCTGGTTATAGATTCTCCTACCAGGGGAAACAGTCCCTCAGTGCCTACTTTATCCAGCCCTTTAAGAATCTTATATGTTTCAATAAGATCCCCCCTAATTCTTCTGTACTCTAGAGAATACAGCCCTAGTTTATTCAACCTATCCTCATAGGTCAGTCCCCTCATCCCAGGAACTAACCTAGTGAATCTACACTGCCCCCCCTCTAAGGCAAGTCTGTCCTTTATTAAATAAGGAGACCAAACCTGCACACAATACTCTAGGTGCGGTCTCACCAGAACCCTATACAGTTGCAGCAAGACTTCCCTACTCTTATACTCTAAACCTTTTGAAATGAACGCTAGCATGCCGTTCCCCTTCTTAGTTGCTGCACCTGCAAACTAACTGTTTGGGACTGGTGTACAAGGACACCCAAATCCCTTTGAATACTAACACTATCTAACTTCTCCCTGTCTAGAAAATCATTTGCTTTTTTACTTTTGTTACCTAGGTGAATAATTTCACACTTCCCCACATTAAATTCCATCTGCCACCTACTTACCCACTCCCCTAGCCTATCTATATCTTGTTGCAAACTTATTGCATCATCCTCAGAGCTCACTCTGCTGCCTAGTTTAGTGTCATCCGCGAATTTAGACACGTTACATACAATGTCCTCGTCCAGATCATTGATGTAAATAGTAAATAGCTGAGGCCCAAGCACTGATCCTTGTGGCTCTCCACTAGTTACATCCTGACAATTTGAGAATGATCCGTTTATCCCTACTCTCTGTTTTCTACCAGTTGGCCACTCATCTATCCATGTTAATATGTTCCCATTAATCCTGTGGGCCTTAATCTTGATAATCTTAATAATAATCCTTGCATTTCACACAGCACTTTTATCATGTCTTCTAGACCTCTCAAAGCACTTCACAGGATATGCTGTAAAGTGAATTGACTGTACATTTTGTGGGTGAAACATGGGAGCCAGTTATGCACAGCAGTGTCCCACAAACAGTCGTGGATTAAATTTTTAAAAAAATGTTTTTAAGGGATTATTATCCCCGGAAAGTGATCCACCAATTGACTAACAATTGGGTTCCTACTTACTGCCAGGTAAACAGAGGATGTTTGATGTGTCTTACACTGGGTGGAGGTTACACTGTACAGTGAGAGGGTAGGTTTACTAATGTTACACTTAACACAGAGATGCAAATCTCATCTCCACCCCTGCAGTATTTTCCAAAGGATTGTCGATACAAGCGTCTTGCCTGAAGCAGTGGCTCACACTGTGGGTTCATTCCACAGGCGCTGGCCACATCCCAATCTCTCCCTCTAGTGGTTTTCCATGATTCTACAAGAGTTGTGGGCATGTCCATGTGATTGACAGGGTTACCTATTTATATCTGTATAATTGCCTTCTGGTGTGCGAATCAAGGACTGGCCACATCTTCCCCGGCACAAAAGAGACAACAGTAGAAGCCGTGGTGAAAGCCGTCTTTTGCTTTCAGGCTGGGACGTCCTCCCAACGTGAAAGGCGCCCTAGAAATGTAACTTTGTTGTTATTGCTCAGACCCAAAAGGCGCATCACAAGAGAAGAGGATGCAGCCAATGCTACAGTATTGGAGGAGAGGGTAGAGGAAATGGATAGGATTAGTATAAACACAGAGGAAGTACTAAAAAGGTTGATAGCGCTCAAGGTAGATAAGTCACCTGGTCTGGATGGGATGCCTCCTAGGTTACTGAGGGGAGTACAGGAGCAAATAGCAGAGACTATGGCCACAATCTCTCAATCTTCCTTGGACACAGGGTTGGTGCCAGAGGACTGGAGGGTTGCTAATGTTACTCCCCTGTACACAAAGGGGCAGAAGGACAAACCTGGGAACTACAGGCCAGTCAGTCTAACGTCAGTAGTGGGCAAACTTCTAGAGTCTATAATCAGGGACAAGATAGATCTTCACTTAGAAAGATACAGGCTGATAAAGGACAGCCAGCATGGATTTGTTAAAGGCAAATCTTGCCTTACAAATCTGATAGAATTTTTCGATGAGGTAACGGAATGGGTGGACGAGGTCAGCGCAGTTGATGTAGTTTACATGGAATTTCAAAAGGCATTTGACAAAGTTCCACATGAGAGGCTTATTAGGAAAGTAGAGGCCCACAGCGTTAAAGGGACAGTGGCAGCGTGGATCCACAACTGGCTGTGAGACAGAAAGCAGAGAGTTGTGAGCGGCTGCTTTTCAGACTGGAGGGAAGTGTGCAGTGGCGCCCCCCAGGGATCGGTATTGGGACCACTGCTCTTTTTAATATATATTAATGATTTGGGTTTAGGGAGCACAGTTTCCAAGTTTGCAGATGATACTAAGTTATGGAGAACAGTAAATAGTGAGGAGGATAGTAACCATCTGCAAGAGGATATAGATAAAATGGTAAAGTGGGCAGACACATGGCAGATGAAGTTTAATACAGAGATGTGTGAGGTGATACATTTTGGGAGGAGAAATCAGGGGAGGCAATATAGACTAGATAGTACAATTTTAAGGGGTGTGCAGGAACAGAGACCTGGGGATTCGTGTTAGTGACTCTTTGAAGGTGGCAGGACAGGTAGACAAAGCCATTAAGAAGGCATATGGGATACTAGGTTTTATAAATAGGGGTATAGAGTACAACAGTCAGGAAGTGCTGACTAACCTCTATAAGACTTTGGTTAGGCCTCAGCTACAGTACTGTGTGCAATTCTGGTCACCACACTATAGGAAGGATGTTAATGCATTGGAAAGGGTGCAGAGGAGATTTACTAGGATGGTACCAGGAAAGAGGGACTTCAGCTACGAGGGAAGGCTAGATAAGCTAGGCTTATTCTCTTTGGAACAAAGAAGGTTGAGAGGAGACCTGATAGAGGTTTATAAGATTATGAGAGGTTTCGACAGGGTGAATAGGGAAAGACTGTTTCCACTGGTGAGCGAATCAGTGACTCGTGGTCACAGATTTAAAATAGTTTCAAAACGAAGCAGAGGGGAGCTGAGGAGAAATGTTTTCACTCAGCGGGTTGTTAGAATCTGGAATGCATTGCCTGGAAAGGTGGTGGAGACAGATTCCATAACAGCTTTTAAAAGAGAATTAGATCTTTATTTAGGGAGAACAGGTCTGTTAGGTTATGGGGAGAGAGCTGGGCAGTGGGATTGAGTTGCTCTGTTCAAACAGCCAGCACAGACTAGATGGGCCGAATGGCCTCCTTTTGTGCTGCATAATTCTATGATTCTATGATCATAGATAGGTTCACTATTCACTCACTGAAATAGTGTTTGCATAGATTTGTTTATCCCCTTTCAATCAATCACGAAGGCATTCAGTGCTGGGATCTGGGTAAATGCTCTCAGTGATGTCAGATCAGTGTTGGAGATATTTTAAAGGAATGCTACATCTTCTGGGATCATGACCCTATCACCCAGATTCTTGCCCGTCTCCGCTGGCTTCCCATCACACAGAGGATACAGTTCACGATCCTGGTCCTCACCTTCAAAGCCCTCCATGGCATCGCTCCCCCCTACCTTTGCAATGTCCTAACCCCCTACCAACCTGCCCGCTCCCTCCATCTCATAGCTTCTGACCTACTTCCCGTTCTCCATCCTGTCTGCCCCACCATTGGTCTACAGCCTCTCTTCCCCCACCCTCCAGAACTCCACTCTGCATTCCCTCTGCCTCACCCTTTCCTTGGCTCCTTCCAGACTCATCTCAAGACCTTCCTCTTCAACTGTGCTTCAGATCAACTGCCTCCCCCCCTTTCCCCCCACTTCCACTGCCCTCCACAGCCCTCCATCTCCCCAATCCTGACCCCCAGCTGGTGTCCAAAGCACCGCTTGTCTAGCGCTTTAGGACGTCCTCCCGATGTGAAATGTGTTCTACTAATATTGTTTTTAATGTTCCAAGACATTCAGTGCTAAGACTTGGGCAAATGCTATTAGTAATGTCAGATCAGTGTGAGAGATGCTTTATAGAATGTTACATCTCTTGGGAACAATGGAGCCTTGCTAACCAGCTCAGAAAGGGAATAATAATAATCCTTGCATTGAATATAGCACTTTTCACATCTTCTATACTCAAAGCACTACACAGAATATACTGTGAAGTGACTGTATATTTGTGGGCAAAACGCGGCAGCCAATTGCGCACAGCAGCGTCCCCACAAACAGCCGTGGATTGAAATGACCAATTTTATTATTGCGTTTTTTGGGAGAGAGATTATTATTAGGTGTGTGGAGTAAGGAAACTTGCCCAAGGTTTTGCCCTGACCTGCCTGGATTCAAATAGGCCTCATGCTTATAAGGCGAGAGCTCTAACCACTGAGCTACAGGACTAATAGTCACATAATAGGACTTGACATTGTGTAAAAATAGGGAGAAGCTTCATAACCTCCATTTCCTAGTCACTTTACTCTGGGTACAATATCTGAATCTACTGGAGACTGGAGTTCAAAACTGTGCCACCAAACACACTGAATCATCAGCCAGATAGGGGCAGCCATATATTTTAATGAGAATTAAGAAGGGAATCAATCCAGGGGGAGAGGTTCCTGAGCCGAACATCCAATAAAATTTGGTATCATCATCATCATCATCATCTTCAGAGACTGAATATAGAAGCAGATGAACCTGAACCTTAGCAACAAGACATTGAAGAGCGCCCCCTGCTATTACTTGTAGCTAACATCATCCACAAAGCACATGTACAAGGTTTCAAATACAACTTGTATTTCTGCTGCTCCCTTCGCATTGGGAGGCATCTGCGAGCACCTTATATATTCTAGTATTATCTCTGTGCCAGACCATCCTTAGATGTCCAATGACCAACTAGTGACTATCTTCCTCGTGGGAGGTAAGTGAGATGTCCATGGAACTAAATTGGTTCCAAAGTGAAGTACTGTATTTGGCAACAGAATCAACTGCTCACTCTCCAGCAATATTGATACAGCAACAACTTATATTTAAGTTGTATTTAAGCTGTGCCCTTCACAGGGGGTAGCGATGTGGAGCAATTAACAATGGCAGGACACTAGGGGAGAGAGGGGCGAGGAGTGTAGGCATGGTCAAGAGGAAAGTCTTCAGGTACAATGCTGTAGTCTGGTTCTTAATGCAGGTAGCCTCACAATCTTCCTCCACCCGACTCCGCTCCACCCCAGCCCACTCCACCCCCAAGCCACCCACTCCACCCCCAAGCCACCCACTCCACCCCCAAGCCACCCACTCCACCCCCAAGCCACCCCACTCCACCCCCAAGCCACCCCACTCTACCCCACCCCACTCTAGCCCACCCCACTCTACCCCACCCCACTCTACCCCACCCCACTCTACCCCACCCCACTCTACCCCACCCCACTCTACCCCACCCCACTCTACCCCACCCCACTCTACCCCACCCCACTCTACCCCACCCCACTCTACCCCACCCCACTCTACCCCCACCCCACTCTACCCCCACCCCACTCTACCCCCACCCCACTCTACCCACTCCCACCCCACTCTACCCACTCCCACCCCACTCCACCCCACTCCACCCTCACCCCACTCCCACTCCCACCCCATTCCCTTACTCCAAACACACACACGCCTAATAATAATCCCTCCAAAAAAACACAATAATAAAATTGGTAATTTCAACCCACGGCTGTTTGTGGGGACTCTGCTGTGCGCAATTGGCTGCTGCGTTTCACCCACAAATATACAGTCAATGCACTTGACAGTATATTCCGTGAAGCGCTTTGAGACCTTGATAAGATGTGAAAAGCCCTATATCAAAACTACGGATTATTATTATTGATGTATCGGCCATCAAGCTGATCAACAAAAAAAGCCAAGGTTTTAATGTCCTATTTAGAGACAAAGGTTTGTGTTTTGGACTAATAACTATTTGGCACCGAAAGACTGGATGAGGGATATGAGAGGTGGGAAATGTAGGATCATTGTGTTATGTTAAGGTGGCCACTTGCGTACAATCCTGTCTTGCCAGGGGTTGTCCAGGCAATAAACAGTGTGTTTGAATTGAACAGGAATGGCTGCCTTGGACAGCAAGGCCTCAGGGAAGATGGGATTGCGTGCAGTGATGTACTTCACAACAACCACTGTGATCGCTGTGATCATAGGCATCATCATGGTACTGATCATCCACCCTGGGAAAGGAGGGAAGGAAAACATGCATCGAGAGGGGAAGATTGAACCCGTGCATTCAGCAGACGCTTTCATGGATTTAATAAGGTTTGTTTCTTCTGCATGTCGGTAAAGTCTGGTTCCGCTGATAATAATAATACTACTAATAATTATAATAATAATAATAATAATCCTTGCATTTGGTATTGCGCTTTTCACATCTTTTGGATGTCTCAAAACGCTTCACAGAATATACTGTAAAGTGAAGTGACTGTATATTTGTGGGCGAAACGCGGCAGCCAATTACGCACAGCAGCGTCCCCCACAAACAGTCGTGGATTGAAATGACCATTTATTTTTAAGGATTATTATTAGGCGTGTGGAGTATGGATACTTGCCCTAGGTTTTACCCTGCCGGGTATCAAACCCGGCTTGCAAGGCGAGTGCTCTAACCACTGAGTTGCAGGACTCCAGGTTGTGTAAGATATGGATCCAATGCAGATGATGCATGATCTGTTTCTGCTATAGGCTGTTTAAGGTATTGTTCCACTTCAGATTGGTGAATCATAGAATCATAGAATCATAGAATCATAGAATTTTACGGCACAAAAGGAGGCCATTCGGCCCATCTAGTCTGTGCCGGCTCTTTGAAAAGAGCGATTCAATCCCACTGCCCTGCCCGCTCCCCATAGCCTAATAGACCCGTTCTCCCTAAATAAAGATCTAATTCCCTTTTAAAAGTTGTTATCGAATCAGCCTCCACCACCTTTTCAGGCAATGCATTCCAGATTCGAACAACTCGCTGAGTGAAAAAATTTCTCCTCAGCTCCCCTCTACTGCGCCTTGAAACTATTTTAAATCTGTGATCATGAGTCACAGATTCACCCACGAGTGGAAATAGTTTTTCTCTATTTGCCCTGTCGAAACCCCTCATGATCTTATAAACCTCTATTAGGTCTCCCCTCAATCTTCTCTGCTCCAGAGAGAATAACCCTAGCCTATCTAGCCTCTCCTCATAGCTGAAGTCCCTCAATCCTGGCACCATCCTAGTAAATCTTCGTTGTACCCTTTCCAATGCCTTCACATCCTTTCTGTAGTGTGGTGACCAGAATTGAACACAGTATTCCAGCTGAGGCCTCACCAAAGTCCTATAGAGGTTAGTCAGCACTTCCTGACTTTTGTACTCTATACCCCTATTTATAAAGCCTAGTATCCCATATGCCTTCTTAACAGCCTTGTCTACCTGTCCTGCCACCTTCAACGAGTCACTAACACAAATCCCCAGGTCTCTCTGTTCCTTTACACCATTTAAAATTGTACTATCTAGCCTATATTGCCTCCCTTCATTTCTTCTCCCAAAATGCATCACCTCACACTTCTCTGCATTAAACTTCATCTGCCATGTGTCTGCCCACTTTACCAATTTGTCTATATCCTCTTGCAGATGGCTACTATCCTCCTCACTGTTTACTATTCTCCCTAACTTAGTGTCATCTGCAAACTTGGAAACTGTACTCCGTACACCCAAGTCCAGATCATTGATGTAGATTACAAACAGCAATGGTCCCAAAACCGATCCCTGTGGCACACCACTGCTCACTTCCCTCCAATCTGAAAAACAGCCGCTCACGACAACTCTCTGCTTTCTGTCTCGCAGCCAGTTGTGGATCCACGCTGCCACTGTCCCTTTTACGCCATGGGCCTTTAATTTCATAATAAGTCTCTCATGTGGCACTTTGTCAAATGCCTTTTGAAAGTCCATGTAAACTACATCAACTGCGCTACCATTATCCACCCATTCCGTTACCTCATCAAAAAATTCTATCAGATTTGAAAGGTCAAGTTTCACTGCATATTGTGAGGGTGGAGTCTTGTAGCTCAGTGGGTAGAGCACTTGCCTCGCCAGCGAGAAGACGTGGGTTTGATTCCCAGGCAGGGCAACACATTGGGAAAGTGTCCTTACTCAACACACCTGTATTTACCTAGTACAGTAGTTAGTACATTAGGTGTGGGGGGGAGCTATAGAAATCAAAGTTGTTGTTGTTGTTAAGATAGCCACAAGAAGAACTAAAGGAGAATTTAGCAAACATCTTCACTCCACTGTTGGAATGTTGGAGCTGCCGATGGGTCCATCGAAGAGGAGAGTTTTGAGACGAGACTTGAAGGAGGCCAGGGAGGGGGTGAGGTGGAGGGACTGAGGGATGGAATTCCAGAGGTTGGGGGCAGAGTGGCTGAAGGCTCGCCCGCCAATGGTGGGGGGGGTTGGGGGATGTGATGCAGGACAGAGCCTGCTGAGCGGAGGGAGTGGGGGGCAGGTTGGTAAGGGGATAGGAGGTCATGGAGGTTGGGTTTGCGAGGTTGTGGAGGCTTTAAATGTGAGGACCAGGATCTTGAATTGGATCAGGCAAGGCAGTGAACACATTGCTCTGAGAGCCACAACAACTCGATGGGACAAATGGTCATTTTCAAATTTCTTCATGTCTGGCACCTCCCTGCCTCTCTGATCTGCTTATTCCTGAACCCACCACCTCCTGCCTCCACTTGGCTGGCTCCGGCCCTCTGCATGTACCTCCTGGCCTCCATTCCACCATCAGTGGCTGTGCTTTCAGCCACTACACCCTGAAACTCTGGAAAAGTCTTCCTCTATCCCATCTTCGGGTCACACTTGAAGACCTTCCACTTTGACCCCGCCCCCCCTATCCCGACCCGCCCAACCAGCTTGGCATTGTGCTCCGCCACTGTCAAGCACTTTGGGACGTTAGCCTGTGTCGGAGGCGCTGACTAAATACAAGTTGTTCTGGTTCCATATTACACTGTGTAAGGGCTTTGTTGCAGTGCTAGGGAATGAGGTGATTTGCATGTGGAAGTGATTGCTTCTCTCTCTCTCACCTACAGGAACATGTTTCCCCCTAACCTGGTGGAGGCCTGCTTTAAACAGGTAAATGTCAATTTGCATTGAATAAAGCACAGACACAATCTCCAGCAAAAAGCTTTACTACACTAATCAGAGCTCTCATTCCAGCCACATCACAAAACTTTCACCACCTTTTGAGTTCCTCATTGACCACCTATTCACTTATCTTTCCTCTGCCCATGTTCCACAGCCCTTTGCTCATCTGTCCACCCAGCATTGTTAAGCACTTTGACATGTCGCATGGGCAGGAATGGTGCTATATAAATGTGAATTATACAGTATAGATCGCAAGATTGGTTTGGAGGTTGAGATTCTCCTGACATGACAGAAATAAGGAATGTAGGGAGCTAACAGTAAGGAAGATTGTGAGGTAGTTCAGGGGACACAGACACATCAAGTCACTGGGCAGAGAGAAGGGAGAGTGAGTTTATCATAGATTCATAGAATTATATGGTTCAGAAGGAAGCCATTTGGCCAATTGTCTCTATGCCACCACTTTGAAAAGAACTTTCCAAATCACTCGCCAGTGGAAATAGTGTCTCCTTGTTCACCCTATCAAATCCCCTGATAATTATTGAAAACCTCTATTAAGTCTCCTCTTAACCTTCTCTGCTCCAAGGAGAATAATCCTAGCTTCTCTCCAGCCTCTCCTGATAACTGAAGTCCCTCATTCCTGGTACCATCTGGGGAAGTCTCCTCTGTACCCTCTCCAGTGCCTTGACATCCCCTAAAGTGTGAAACCCAGAACTGAGCACAGTCTCCAGCTAAGGCCTGACCAGTGTTTTATATAAAGGTTCATCAGAACTTCCTGACTGTTGTACTCTATGCCCCTATTTATAAAGCCTGGTATCCTGTAACAGCCTTATCTACCTGTCCTGCCACCTTCACAGATTTACAACCCCCCAGGTCTCCCTGTTCCTTCAGCCCCTTTAAGATTCTACCATCAGCTTATACTGCCTCTCCTCATTTTTCCTCCCAAAATGCATCACTTCGCATTTCTCCACATTAAACTTCATCTGCCACGTGTCTGCCCATTTCACCATTCTGTCTATATCCTCTTGCAGTCGGCTATTATCCTCCTCACTGTTTACTAGTTTTCCCAGCTTTGTACCATCTGCAAATTTGGAAGTTGTGCTCTCATTTCCTTAGTCCAAGTCATTTATTTAGATCAAAAACAGTAGAGGGCCCAATACCAACCCCTGGGGGACACCACTGTACCCTTCCCTCCCATCAGAAAAACAACTGTTCACCAACCCTCACTGCTTTCTGTTTCCCAGCTGTAAGGATTGATTTAAATTTGTGACCGTGCGGTGAAGTAATTGAGATTGGCACAAATGTTGTACAAGATAATAATAAATGTTTGTTAATTCAGGTTAGTAATACTATTGGTGAGTAAAGGAATACAATAATTCTTACCTGTCCCTGTTTGGTTCTCTCAATGGTTAAAGTGACCAAACCAATGTTGCAAAAGTGATGGAGAAGTAAAGTCCAATTCCATTTAATTTAATATCCACCAAAAGGTATTCAGAGCTGCCCACTTGATCAGCAAAACCATATTCAGTTCCTGCGGTACTGTTGTTTAGTTTGAGAGCGTCGATAAAGGTGTTGACAGGCGTAACTCTCTTCTTCATTGGTTAGGCTTGTCTTTATCATTCCCAAAGTTAGATCTCTTTGGTTAAGTACTCACGTCTGCAGTGAGAAACTCCACAGCTTATTTTGAACTGACACAGCTGTCTCTCCAGCTGCAGATCATCTCTACATTAGAAAGACACAGATAAGGCCTGAACTCAACAGCTTATTTTGAATTGACACATCTGTCTCATCAGATGTAAAACCAGCTGTCATCCCTGTGAAGCCACTCGCATATCTCAAATATATACATATTGTCAATACAGTATAATTGAGATATTAATTACAGATTTTACAGCCAGTTCTGTATCCAGACTGTCACCGTCCCTTCAATACTGGGGGCTGGTATTTTGCTGACAAGTCTCTTATTTGACACTTTACCAAACGCCTTTTGAAAATCCATATTAACTACATCTGCACCACCTTCATCCACCCTCTCCGTTACTTCATCAAAAAAACGATCAGGTTTGTTAGAAATGATTTGCCTTTAACAAATCTGTGTTGGCTCCTTTATCCCCACTACTGACGTTAGACTGACTGGCCTGTAGTTCCCAGGTTTGTCCTTCTGCTCCTTTGTGTACAGGGGAGTAACATTAGCAACCCTCCAGTCCTCTGGCACCAACCCTGTGTCCAAGGAAGATTGAAAGATTGTGGCCAAAGTCTCTGCTATTTGCTCCCGTACTCCCCTCAGTAACCTAGGATGCCTCCCATCCAGACCAGGTGACTTATCTACCTTGAGAGCCATCAACCTTTTTAGTATCACCTCTCGGTTTATTCTTATCCATTTCCTCTACCCTCTACCCCGATACTGTAGCATTGACTGAATCCTCTTCTTTTGTGAAGACAGATGCAAAGTACTCATTCAGTACATCAGCCATGCCCCACCATTGGTGGGTGAGCCTTCAGTCACTCTGCCCCCAACCTCTGGAACTCCATCCCGCAGTCCCTCCACCTCGCCTCCTTCAAGTCCCGCCTCAAAACTGTCCTCTTCGATGGTCCCATCAGCAACTCCTGATCCCCCACTTCCTTCCCCCCCCCATCCTATCCCCAGCTCGGGTCTGACACTTTGACTGTCCAGCACCTTGAGACGGCCTCCTGACGTGAAAGGCACTATACAAGTTTAATTTTATTGTTTGTTGTTGTTGCCTCCACACGAAGAAATGTAAAATCTTTGGTTCCTAATTGGACCAACCCTACCCTTGGCTAACCTTTTAATCTGTAGATAAAAACTTAAATTAGAGTTCCCTTTTATGTTACCCACTAATTTTTCCATACAATCTGTTTGCCTGTATTATTTCCCTTTTCAGTTCACCTGTGTACTTTGTATATTCTATTTGATTGTCTTCTGTATTTTGGATGTGACATTTGTCATAAACTCCTTTTTCTGTTTGATTTTAATCATAATTTCCTTAGTCATCCAGTGAGGTTTGGATGCCCTACTTTCCCATTTGTGGGAATGTATTTGTTCTGTCCCTGAACTATCGGCTTGAAGGTTTCCCATTGCTTGTTAGCTGTTTACCTGCCAATCTTTCTTTCCAGTCCACCTTGACTAGGTCCCTTTTTAATTCACTGAAATTAGCCTTTTTCCAGTTGAGTATCTTCACCTCTGATTGTTCTTTGTCCCTTTCTCTGAACCTAATGATATTGTGATCATTGCTGTTCAGATTCTCTCCAAACCTGATTCACCTCATTCCCCAGAATGAGATCCAGCACTGCTCCTTCCTCGTTGGGTTGGAAAGTCTTCCTGCACACGTCAGGAACCCTTCCCTTTACATTGTAATTTTGCCAGGCTGTGTTAGGATAATTGAAATCTTCCATTATCACTACTCTATTGGTTTTATATCTTTCTGATATTTCCTTGTGGATTTACTCGTCTATCTCCTTCCCACTATTTGCATGTCTATACTATATACTAACAGAGTAAAGCTCCTTTTCTGATCCTGAACTCTAACCAAATAGATTCTGTTTATGGACATCTAGCCTTGTCCCTTTCCAGGGCTGTAACCATGTCTTTAATCAATATTGCCCCCCCACACCCCTTCTTTTTCCCTTCCCTGTCCCTCCTGAATATACTGTAGCCAGGAATATTCAGCTCCCATTCCTGCACATGTTTGAGCCAGGTCTCCATTATTGCCACTACATCATAACCCCATGTGGCAACTTGAGCCTGCAGCTCACCAACTTTATTCATCACACTCCATGCATTTATGCACATGCACTCCAAGAGTCTGCTCTGCATTTCTCCCCCATCTAATCCCTCCATTTTCTGGAATATTCTTTAATGCATTGCAATTCATCTCTCCCAACTCTCCGAGTAACTTGTTTGTTTTCAATGCCTACTTCCCAATTCCCTTCCCCCTCAATTTTAGTTTAAATCCTTCCGCACAGCACTAGTTAACTTCCCTGTGAGGGTATTGGTCCCAGCCCTGGGTTTATGTGATATATTGAGTGATAATATACTGAAAGGAATGGAAGAGCAGAACGCCCAAGGAGTTAATGTTCACACATCCTTAAAGTGGGAACCAGGTGAGCAAAGCTGTCAAGAAACAAAATTGAATCCTAGGTTTAAAATTAAAATGCTGGTGTTTAAAATTCTGTTGGGGAAAAGGTGGGGAAATGGGGAAAAAAGACCTGCTATGATCTGGTACACTATCTGGACAGACTCCACTGGAACAATTTGTTTGCTATGTTTTAATCCCTGAACTCAACTAAGTGTCTTACTCTGTATTCCTTTTAGTTTAAAACCAGCTACACAACGAGAACTGTTGTTCTCAGAATAGAGAATGAGACAGCGATACAGGACTCAGTGATCAACAATGTCACAAAGGCAATGAGGCTTCTTCGAGAGGTAACCGAGGAGATTATCCCATTACCAGGAGCTTCCAATGGGGTCAATGCCTTGGGGCTGGTGGTGTTTTCCATGTGCCTTGGGCTTGTGATTGGGACCATGAAGGAGCAAGGAAAAGCCCTTCGTGAGTTCTTTGATTCTCTGAATGAAGCAATCATGCAACTGGTAACGATAATCATGTGGTAGGTACAATACAGTTAGATATTGCCGATGTGTACTTGTGTGGGGGTCTGTCTGTTTATACGTGGCTCTGTCTAAGTACATGATTACGTCCGAATGTCTCAAGACCCTCCTTTTCAACTGTGCATTCAACTACACCCCTACATCCGTGCCCTCCCTTATACCAACACTGCCAACCCCCCACCCAACACCAGGCTCGGGTCCTGATCCCTGACTCTTCAGCATGTTGGGATGTCCGAACTCAAATAATTGTCTACTTCTTTTGCTATCGAGTTGGCGTCCACCCCCTCAGGCAATGCATTGCAACCTTTCCCAGCACCCTGTTCCAGTCAGTGATTACCCTCCAATAAAGAAAAACATCCTGATCTCTGTCCAGAAATTGCCCTTTACAACTTTAGACATGTTTGTCTTGTTCTAGAATCTTGATGCCTCCTGAAATATTGACCCCATTTCCCACTCTCTCTCTCCATAGCTTTCCAAATCTCTCCTCCCCAAATATCTATCCACTTCCCTTATCGAATCTGCTTCCTCCAGCCTTTCAGACAGTGGATTCCAGACCTGGATAAAAAAACTTCTCCTCGCCAGCCTCTGGTTCTTTTGTCAATTCTCTTAAACTTGTGGTTGCTGTGGAACCACTGGTTACTGACCCACCCCTCCCCTGGAGGAGAGGAAACAGTTTCTCCCGATCTACTCTATCAAAACACCTCATCATTTTGAACATCTCTATTAAATCTCGCCTTAACCTCCTCTGCTCTAAGGAAAATATTCCCAGTTTCTCTAATCTCTCCACATAATTGGAGTTGTTCATCTCTGGTTGTTATAAACATGTATATACAGATTTACACATAGATTTATGTACATATGTAGATCTGTTGTTAAGTAAAAGCACCTGAATGTGTCTAAATGCACCTCTTTCTTTGGTGTCGTCCTACAATTAGAGGAAATTACAGGAGAATAGGTCACTTAGCTCATTGAGACTAAGGCAGGCTCCTCTCTCTTTGGCTACTCTTCGTGTTGTTGACTGTGCCTTCCCTGTGTTGTAGGTATGCTCCGGTGGGAATCATGTTCCTGATTGCTGGTAAGATCGTTGAGATGAAAGACATGTCGATTGTGGGAGGCCAGTTGGGGATGTACACCATCACAGTCATTGCTGGCCTCCTTGTCCATGGTGGTGTGGTGCTGCCCCTTCTCTACTACCTGGTCACCCGCAAGAATCCGTTTGTGTTTATTGGTGGGATGGTGCAGGCTCTCGTCACCGCACTGGGAACATCTTCAAGGTAAAGACTGCGATTCTCGGTGACATGCAGGCACAGGGCAGCCAAACAAACTATTTCCTTCCTCCTCTCACATACCTGACTCCTTACTGTTGCGATGAATCCACTTTTAAGATTGAAATGTGATACATATTGATCATATGGTTCTTATAAACATGTATAAGACCTTAATAGAGGTTTTCAAGATGCACAAATATGGGTAATTATACTTGCACACCACACCCAGCTTATGATTCACAATTCAGATATTTAAAATGTCAATGATTGTAGAGATATGCACACACACAAACACATGGCCATATTTAATGCTGTCCTAAAAGCACAAAATAAGTTTTCCCCACTGAGTTCATACAAGCTCGCCATCTGCTCCCTGGACCCCATTCCCATTCTCACTCCTCTCCTCACCTCCCAGCTCCACCTCCCTCTCTCCTCACCTCCCAGCTCCACCTCCCTCTCTCGTCATCTCCCAGCTCCACCTCCCTCGCTCCTCACATCCCAACTCCACCTCCTTGCTCCACTACTTGCCGACACCGCCAACCTCTCCTTATCTGGCAGCTTATCTGGCTCCTTATCTGGCACCATTCTATCCCCTTCAAAACAGCCACTGTCACCCCCACTCTAAAGAAACCTTCCCTTGATGCATCACAGGTCTCCAACTACCGGCCCATTTCCAACCTCCCTTTTCTGTCCAAGATCATTGAAAGAGTCGTTGCCTCCCAGCTTCTCATCCCACTCCCTCCACGAGCCCCTCCAATCTTGCTCCTGTACTGCCCACAGCACGAAGACTGCTCTGGTCAAGCTCACAATAACATCCTGCCCATCTGTGCCTGGGGCCTCTTTGTCCTCCTTGACCTATCCGCCACCTTCGGCACCGTGGACCTCACAATCCTCCTCCACCACTTCCTCCCACCTTAACCCTTCAGGTTCAGTCCTTGACTGGTTCCCGCCCTATCTTTCAAACCGTCTCCACTTTGTCAAGGATTATTATTATTACTCTGACATATCTGAGGAGATTGACTTGTCTCTGTTTCAGCTCAGCCACACTGCCCATCACCTTCCGCTGCCTGGAGGATAACATTGGCTTGGACAAGCGCATCACCAGGTTTGTGCTGCCGGTCGGGGCCACCATTAACATGGACGGGACAGCCCTGTATGAGGCACTCGCTGCCATCTTCATCGCACAAGTCAACAACTTCGACCTCAACTTTGGACAAATCATTACAATCAGGTACGATGCACTCGGGTCTGAAGGAGTGACTGTCCAGCGCCTTGGGACGTCCCCCTGACGTGAAAGGCTCTGTCTATACAAGGGTCATTTTGTTGTTGTTGTTGTTTGGGGCCTGTATTTGAACTTGGGACTTGTTCCAGTCTATGGTTTGAGTTTAGGATGGAGCTGTGTTCACCTGTGGCATCTGTTTGTGTGACGATGGATATAGTGAGAGTTCAGGGTTCGCTTATGCCTTGGCACCAGGTTTGGATTTGATTGGAGAATTGATATTTCTGGTAACTGCTCAGTAGAGAAAGACTGAGCTGAGTGATGACAGCTGAGTTGGCAGAGATTTGGGCTGTGCATGTTTGGGGAGATTTGGGCTATGCAGGTTTGGGGACACAACAGAACACACATTCAGAGAATTCAAGAGGAAACAGACTAACTGGGTAAAAACACAAAGTGGGAAGTGGAACAGAGATACAGTTCCTGCTTTGCACGATTGGCTGTCACGTTTTGCCCCAAGAATATACAGTCACTTCACTTTACACTATATTCTGTGAAGCGTTTGAGACACAGTCTGGAAGATGTGATAATGCGCTGGATCCAGTGCAAGGATTATTATTTAAAAGAGGAGCAGTAAACAGGGAGGAATGTTACAATTTTTACTCTGATTTCCTTTCACTGAGTATTAAATTCCTCTCCCGATTCCTGACAGGACCTGATTCCTGACCTCAGATCCCTATCCCTGCCATAGTAACATAGTGACAGTAAATACCATCACAGTGACAGCGTAAATATATTACAGTGAAGGTGTAACTATTACAATAACAACAACAACAAAATTA